>JABUQX010067374.1:0-28680 GCA_015478945.1 Trachelipus rathkii
AGGATTAGGACCGTTCATAGCTTCCTATATATTTCCCATATCATAAATCTTATACTCTACTCCTATAAAAGGTATTCTCATATAATATTGTATTAGGTAGTAATAATGATAACTATACATAGGATAGGAAATTTTGGACCTATAATTTCAAATATTTAATTTGGGTTAATATAGTCCCTTTCTATTCTTGGTTTTTAAAAGTAAGGAATTTTGATAAATAGAACTAATATGGCTAAAGATGGGAAGTATTTTGTGAAAGTGAGATGTATATCAAGTATGTTTCTGGTCACACATAATATTTGTCGTGTGTGTGTGGCCCCTAAAACCAAAAATACGTGATAACCCTTGTTTACCATTACATATTTAGTCTATGGGTTAAGGACAATAATAAAAAAAAAAATTCGAAAAAAAAACTATATATTTTATAAAAGTGAGAAAAATTTCTCCGAACGATATAGCATAGAACCACCCGGAGTGAAAACCCCTACCAAACAACATTCACTAGGCTTATACATTCTGACACGATATTTAAGGCACAAAAAGCGATACACATCTAAACTGAAAAAGCACAAGGATAATCATAAGTTAAGACAGCCCCACAGCTAGTACTATATAAATTACATGCATCAACGAGATCTGAGCCGAAAAAAACATTCAGAGAGCTCGGATTATGTGAAGAGTAAATATCATCACCTTATATTCTGCTAGATATTATTAAATTAAAAAAGAGAACCTATTATATGAGTATAAATTATATCTTAAAACGAACCATATATAGATCTAGTAATACGTAGAGTTTGGTCTAGCAAACATAAATTGGGGAGGCTCTTGTATGAAGAGAAACAAAATGGACCCAAACTTGTTTCGTACAATAATTATTCCAGAAACATTACAAATATTGATATCTAGTGTATGTTGATGGTTCGTTTGTTAAATTCTGCTAATTAATAATCTAACTTTGTAAGACCATCTAATTGAGTAAAATAAAGTTGAGCTATCTCCATCATTATAATGATTGTAGAGAATTCTATCGTCTTTATCACATTTTACTTAATTAAAGCACAATTACATAATTATAAGTTTAGGAAATTTGAATATATCTAAAACTTTTGTTCCTATATAAACATCAACACTACTCAAATTATAGTTAAATATATATAGCTAATACAAATCAGCAATTTTAGATCTGATTTAGCACAAAATATCCAATACAGTTTATCCAATTCTATGCTAATATATATACTAAATTGTTGCATTAAAAAAACCTAACTATAACTATCAAACATAACTCAAAATCTTCATAATAAAAAATTAAATTATAATAATATATTAATTCAATAATCAATAATACTGAGCTAACTACATTACATTAGGATAAATTAATTTAGTACTCCTATTAACATATATATATATTATATACATTCCTTTAAATTATTTTTTTATAAATATTTAATTTATGAAAAGTATTTTAAAAATTTCAACTTAAACAAATATATATAAAATTTTAAAACTTTAATTTAAATAATATAAATTAATATAAAATATATATATATATATATATATATATATATATATATATAAACTAACTCATATATGTAGATATCTTCCCCATAAATATATTTTTATCGTGAACAATATAATATTATAATATAAATGTAAAATGAATAATTATAGTTAGAGGTATATACATATATAATTCGTGGATACTATTCTACACTTCTCATATATAGTACAACTTATATTCACAATTCTAATATCTAATATCTAATTAGACTTTATAATATAATATATATAAATATATATACCATTATATTATATGCTATAATATAAAAAATAATAATCATATTATATAATAATAATATAACCTATAATATATATATTCAAATTATATATTATATTATTTTTGAGATAACTTAAATCATAAATACTCATAATATATACGCTATATATGATGTTAATTAGGAATATAATTTTAGGAGTTATAACAACATTTCAACATTAATATGTGACCAATATTAATATAATATATATACATGTGACAAATCGGGTGGACGATGACTGACACAACTGGCTCGACTATTTAAATAAAGAAAGGACTTGATGGATGCGTCAAGCCCGACGTTTTAACCAGATACTGCTTTTAGTGACTTATTATTATTATTATTATATTATTAATATAATTATTATTATTATTATTATTAATTATTATTTTATTATAATATTTAAATATTAATATAATTTATTATTATTTTTATTCTATACTAAATATATTATTATTATTTACATATTTGTATCATTCATAATATGTTATTATTATAGTTATTTTTATGGCTATCTTTAATTTTTTTTTTATAAATTAATTATTATTATCATTATTCTTATTATATATTACTCTATAGATTCGTTTTACTTAAATTTATTATTATTATTTATTATTCGTTATTATTATTTTAATTATTATTCTATATTATTATTTAACTTATGTCTACTTAATTAATTGATCGTATCAAGTCTACGCGTTCTTAATCCGAATGATATTATTAATACATATCCATAAACTCTTGCTGATAATACTATTAAAAACCGATTAAATATCTCATAACTCGGTCCATTACCAATATTACAGTGCAAAAGAAAGATGGCAATGGAAGTATATAGTAATCATATATATATAAAGCCATATTTATAGGGATAAAATAAGCCAATAAGTAAAAAAATTAATAAATTAAGTAAAATTAATACACATTATACTAACTATTATAGTAATTATGTATATATATATGACATATATCATATATATAATATATATTCTATATAGATTAATATTTTGTTAGATTCATTCTTCAATTTAAAAGTTTAAACATTTACCGACATACTAAAATTTATATCATTAATTTAGCACTTAGATACTAGAAATTACGGACCAAAGTTACCATAATTATTCAATTATGATTATGTTAGCTCACTCTGCACTAAACTATCTCACATTTCACTAAATCTTTAATCTATCGGCTCTATCCTTCTCAAATGTCGGTTCATTAGACACCCTATATTAACTTTAGATCTATACCTCAAATTAGGACACAGAACGTAAAGAGAGTCAACAACGTTGGGGTACGAGTGACAGATATTGAAAGAGCAAAATAGAAACTTTCCATTGTAACCAGTATAATGGTTCAGAATAACATCTTGATTTGATTATAGTAAAATACAGCAACACGGATTCTATAGAACTTATGCAGTATTAAGTCTTAGTAATTGATCACTGTATCACGATTAGGGATAATAACTTAATTCAACTAGGATCTAAGTCCATGAAATACTATAGAAGTTTACAATTATTAAAAATGAAGGTGTTGGAAAAGTTAAGGAATTCGACTGGGGGGTTCACAAAACAATTTCTGGAAACAAAGGGAAAAAAATTATTTTTTATTATTTGTATTAAATAAATATCTTAAATAAATTTACGGCAAGATAATATAAATATTTATAATGTTTAATTTTGATTTAATATAATCCCAATTATATTGATATTTAGGCTAAAATTCACTTCACATATTTTAATAAGTTCAATTATTCAAACATATTCAAAGTAGAAATATTTTAAAGTGTGTCATTTAAACACAGTTTTTTTTTTTTGTGCTTATTTTTATTCATATACAATGGAATAATTTTCTTAAATATTACACTTTACATTACATACGCGTAGTATTAATCAATAGTATTCAGTGGTAGATATAAGTAGAATATTTACCTCACATAATCAGTAAATTTAAATCACTGCTCAGGCTCTTGTTTCGAGGAGAATTCGCGAAACCCCAAATTATAATCTCGATAACTCGACTGCTCATCTTTCAATTCTCTTTGACTCTTTATCTTCTGTTTATATGTTTTTATGTAAATATTTTGCTCAAACAATTTAAAGCGAGCCATTCAGATGTATTTAATAGAGACAAATTCTAAAGAGAATTATTCAAATACATTTCATTATATACATATTTTAAAGGGAGTTATTCAAACTTATTCAATATAGACATCGTCACATAATCCTCTTGCATAATAATTCAAAACGTATTTCCTTGGAGCAGCCATGAATATTTAACTTGACCTTAAATTGATTCAAACTTATTATTTATAAAATTCGATTAAAAAGGTCAATTAAATATTATTGTAGTGGCTTTTGTTCGAATTCAATGAAACTTAAGAAAAATATAAAAATTTAGAAATAAATATTTATCACAAATATTATAAAGTGAGTAATTTATTAAATATTCAACAAATTTTTATCTACATATTTAACGGATAGCGCATCAAACATAATTAATAATAATAATAATAATATAATAACTAATTATTATATATAATAATAATAATATTATAATTAATATAATTAATAATAATAATTATGAAATAATATAATAAAATAAAATAGATAATAATAATAAATAGAAATAATAATAATTAATCATAGAAATATAATAATATTAAATAATAATAATAATAAATAATAGAATAATAATAATAATAATAAAAAAATAATAATAATAATAATAATATTGAATAATATAAATAATAATAATATTGTATTATTATAAATAATAATATAATAATTCATTATTATATAAATAATCAATAATAAAAAAATAATAATATAAAAATAAAAATCAAAATATATAAAATAAAACTGAGTGATAAATAATATATATAATAATATAAACAAACAATAAAATAATAATAAAATACTAAAAATAATAATGGCTATAATGGAATGTTATAACTACTTAACTTTTATATTAATAGAGAATATTTTGCCAGTCTAATTACTAATTCAATAAAATAATATATAATTAACATGATAAAAATATAATAATTAAAAATGTAATCATAATAATAATAATATAATAATAATAATACTAATAATAAATAATAAGAATAATAATATACTAATAGAATAATAAATATAATAGATAATATAATATATAATAATAAGTTGAATAGCAAGAAAAAAATAATAAATAAAAATGAATGAATGAAATAAAATAAATCATAATATAAATAATAATAATATTTAGTAAATATATTAATATAATAATAATAATAAATATATAATAAATATAAGTATAATAAGTAACAATAGATATATCTCTTTTACCGTCATTTATTTCAAATTATTAGAACATTTCCTACTACCCATCTAATTTTAATTCAAATTCCAATCCAAGTAATTATTCCGTTAATTGAAATATATGTGTTAGACATTTATCCCAGTCAAGAAACTCGACAACGAGCTAATATGATTTCACACAAAAATGAACTGTAATATTTTCTTTAGATTCTGGTAAGAGATAATTTTATTTTTAGTTTTTTGTATGAAAATGTAACTCGTATTAAAGTAAAATTAAGTGATATATGAAATAATTTAATTAATATTATAGTTTCTGAAAATGACAGATCAATCATTATTTATTTAAAAAATTTTGATGATGGTATACTATTATTATTATATTATTATATCACTTTATATAGTATTAAATTAATTACTATTGAAATATATTATTATGGTATTTGTTGGGTATAAATTATTTTGAGTTTATTTATCTAATTGTTATTATTTTTATTATTATTGATTATTATATATTATTATTTATTATTATTATTATTTAATGGTTTACATTTTCAAAGAGACTTCCAATAATCTACTTTTTGGTAATCTACAATTTTGGAAATTTGGAGAGTAATAACGGCTTGAAATCAATGGTTAAATATTAATAAAGTGAAGAATCCAATACAAAGAAGGCCTCAAGTCTCAAGTGGCACTTCACGTTACAGAGACTAAAATCCTCAATCACTAAGGCATTATTTATGGTGCTAATGAAAAGTTTTTTTATTTTTTTTTTTTTTTTTTTTTTTTGAATTTATTATAATAGAAAACTTTGAAGTCTTTAGTTTAATTCATGTTAAAGTGAAAGATATAGGATTTTCACTTATTTATTATATTATCTTCTTTTTTTTTGCATGGTGGTTTTGTTGTATTAAACAGTCACTGTGGTAAAATTTTTATGTTTACTTTGAAAATATATGTAAAAATTGGAAAAAAGAAAAGCTTTACTGTTATGGAATTGAAAATAGAAAAAATAGCTGCTGTTAAGTTTAGTCTTAGTCCAAAGGGTAAATCCAAAATGACCGAAATAGCGTTAAAAAGAGAAAGAAAACTTGTTCATATATCCTTCTGTAATTATATGTGTTGGGTTACAAATTTTCATGAAATAAAAGGACCATCATTTTGTTCCCTTTTATCGAAGGACTATGTGACTCGTTACAATCTTATAAAGTATTTTATATGTGTGATGAAGAAAGAGGAATTAAAAGAAATTTTAGCTAAAAATAGTTTAACTATGTGTACACTTAAATGCTTTTTACTTTGGCCATATCAGTATCAATTTATGAAGATTGCACAATTAGCCTTCGGGATATTGAGTAACTTTCATTATTATTCTGTTATGTATGAAATTATTTCTTTTATTTATAAAGAAAATATGAACGTGTCTTACAGTTATCTCCTGTTACTAAAAGAGTTTTGGATTAAAAGCCCATTTCACCTTAAGAAGTTCGTTATAGACTATGAATCAGGAGAATACCTTACTATTCCCAATGAAAATCGCCGGTTTTGTTTTTTAATAGAACGGTTGTTCTGCATCAGAAATTTTACATCTGATGTAAGTCCGTCCTTAACTGATCATATCTGGTAGAGCCTAAAGTGAGTCGTTGAAAATTTTATAATAAAGAGTGATATGTTCGATCATTTTCCATGTCCTTCAAAATTTGCCATAAAAAAAAAAAATCATATCTATACCACTGTAAAATACAGACTATTTGGTTAAAATCAAATATTAAAGTACGCAAATAAAATTAATGAAATTGACTTTTCATTCTCGTACATCGAGAATATTGACATCAGAGAAAATTCAAAAATTCCTTAACACTTTAAATATAGTATGACGAATCATTTACCGTTGAAACAAAAAAATCTTGGAGGTAACAGAATTCAAAACCCATGGCTAACGCCAGGTGTACTAAACTCTACTAACCAAAAGCACAAACTCTACCGAAGCCTAGAAAACAAAATTGTACCATTCCAAGTGTATAACACATGATAAACAATTAAAGGCAGTTCCTAATTAAGCAAAGAAGAAACAATACTTGAGCAATACATCGAGTTTAGTCAATAAATTAATCAAGAAAAATAAAATAAACACACAATCTATAAGCGAACTGAAATAAATAGCCAATTAACAACCAACCATAAGAAGATAGCTGACGGACTAAACGAATACTTTGTGTACGTCGGTAAGCAAATCTTGAGAGACAAAGACCCTAGTCAAACATCATTTGAAACTTTTTTACCAGATACGAGATATAATTTTCCTTTTTTCATATCGCAGACTTGGAGGTAAAGAAGGTAACTGCCGGACTAAAGAGCAAAAAATGTGATGTTCATTCCATCCCCTACCACATCTTCAAATTCACTGCTGACATACAGCCACCCCCTTAAAACACTTGATCAACAAATGATTTTTGACAGGAATTTTTCCAAATATTTTCAAGACAGCAAAAGTGATCTCAAAACCTAAAAAATGAGACCTTTCCCTAGCAAAAAATTACAGACCAATAACTATCACAAATACTATTGGTAAATAAAATATTTGAAAAACTAGTTTAAAATTAATTAACCGATTAGTTTAGATCAAACAATATTCTCAGCGACTCACAATTTGGATTTATTATAAAGTATACGCTCAACTTCTGATGCTCTCATTTGTTTAACCGAAAACTTTACAAAAACATAGAAAATTAAGACCCATCCCTGTTATTATTACTATATGCAAAAATGCTTTTGACCATGTTCTGATCAATACAATACCTATTAAGTAAAATAACAAAGATGGCATTGAGCGGATAAACTTACAATGGTTTAAAAGCTACTTAAAGGAGAGATCTCAATACGTAAAACTAAAGTAAACACATTCAATCACATTATCAAAATTAGGAAATATCTTTTAATAACATTTGGAAAGTGTACAATACAAATAGGGATATTGATATTGATTTCAGCTAATATTAATGCCGGCTTTTATTACTAGCTGTCTTTCTCTGCGATTCGGACCACAGTGAGAGGTAAAAAATAGAAACATAGGAAAAATATTTAAATTTCATAATATTACTTTAAAAAAATGTAGTTTTTTGAAGATGGCAATTTTTCCATTTCTCATTTATTTTTACTTTATCTTAAATAATTCACGTCTTAAGATTAAAAAAAAATAAATTATTTTCCTATCTTTGAGAAATTGAACAAAAGAAAATTATAATTCAGATAAATTTTATTTTCTAATATTTAGAATTCTTGATACCAATTAGGGATTCACCTTAAAATAAAATAATGTAAAATAATATTTACAATTCAATTCCAAATACTTTATTCAGAAAATATTTATAAATATAATTATAAATTATAATTATAATTATTAATATAAAATTCAAACTTAATGAAATACAATTTCTGAAAGGGGCTATCAATTTAAGCACGGTGTTTTGTCCATTGAACCCCAAATATAATACAAGAATAACTTAATTTAAGTAACAAGTTTATACCAATTATAATACAATCAGGACACATAATATTAGAAAAAAATAACAAGAATCATAATAGTAAAATTAATAATAATATTTATAATAATAATAGGGAAAATTTTAACAAAAATAAAAAAATAATAATAGGAGTAATAACAATAACAACAATAATAAAAAAATTAATAATAATAATAATAATAATAATAATAATAATATATAATAATAATTAATAATAATAATAATAAAATAATAATAATAAAATAATAATAATTAATAATATAATAATAATAATAATAATAATTGCAATAATGAAATAATAATAATAAATAATAATAATAATAATAATAAAATAATAATAATAATAATAATAATGATAATGATAATGACAATAATAATAATTAATAATAATAATAACAATAATAGTAGTATAATAAATAATAATAATAATAATAATAATAATAATAATAATAATAATAATAATAATAATAATAATAATAATAATAATAATAATAATAATAATAATAATAATAAATATTAATAATTTATAACAATAAAATAATAATAATAATAATAAATAATAATAATAATAATAATAATAATAATAATAATAATATAATAATAAATAATAATATTAATAATAATAATAAAATAATAATAATTTAATAATAATATAATAATAATTAATAATAATATAATAATACATAATAATAATTAATAATAATCAATAATAATAATAATAATAATAATAATAATAATAATAAAATAAAATAATAATAATATATAATAAATAATAATAATAATAATAATAATAATAATAATAATAATAATAATAATTCAAAATTCAAAATTCAAAAATTCAAAAATCTTTATTCAGTATAACAGTTACAATTTCTATCTTTTAATAACAGATACAAATATAATGATATTATTACAATTTCAAAATGGCAATAAATCATATAAATTAGAATTCAATTTCACTCCTATCTTAAATGGGGCTATTGATTGCAACACCGTGTTTTGCCTTTTGAGCCCCGAATACAATACATTTATACGTATACATTTTGAGCATCAACTACCCAGATGCCTCTTCCTTTCTAATAGTAACATTAATTGTATTAATTAAATGTACAATAAAATATTAGTAAGGAGATTAACTTTAGTGATACCTAAGAAAAAAGTTTTATCCTAACACAATAATTATGTTTTACTAATAATAATAATAATAATTAATAAAATAATAATATAATAATAATAATAATAATAATAATATAATAATAATTAATAATATAATAATAACAATAATAAATAATAATAAATAAAATAATTTAAAAAAATGATAGTTAATAATTAACAATAAATAATAACGTTGAATTAATACAAAGTAATTAAAGGTATTTATTTCATAATAATAATAATAATAATTAATAATAATTAATAATAATAATAATAAATAATAATAATAATCATTAAATTTATTAAAAGTGAAATGTGAATTTAGGTAATGTATGCACTATATCTTTTAACTGAACATAATATTATTACAGGGTTTCAAATCTTAAAAATAATAAATACTACCATAATAATAATGTTAATAAATATTACTAATATTCAATATATAGATGACAATGATAATGATGTTCTCCTTAGAATATTAATAATAATAATAATAATTAATAATAATATAATAATAATAATAATAATAATAATAATAAAATAATTAGATAATAATAATAAAATAATAATAATAATAATAAATAAAATTACAAACAGTTACCGTGATTGACAAAATAATATCCTATATTTTATTAATATTTTAAGAAAAGAATAATAATAATATAATTGTGTTAATTAAAATTTTTTTTAAAAATTTTTTAAAAAACTTTAATAATAATAATAATAATACTAATAAACATTCATAATAACAATAATTATAATAATAAAATGTAATAATAATTAATAATAATATTAAAATATAATAATAATAATGATTAATAATAATAGTTATAATAAAGCTAATAATAATAAAATAATCAATAATAATAAATAATAATAATAATAAAATAATAGTTAATAATAATAATAATAATAATAATAAAATAATATATAAATAATAATAATAATAATAATAAATAATAATAATAATTAATAATATAATAATAATAATAATATAATAATAATAATTATAATAATAATATAAAAAAATCAATAATAATAATTAAGTAAATAATAATAATTATTATAATTTCAATTAATGATTATTCAGATAGAATTGGATAGCTAATAATAATAATAATAATACAAGTTTATTCATTATATTTTTACTGTTAATCTTCCAGAGTGCTTGTGTTTAGCTTTTTAATCAATAATAATAATAAATTTTTAGAATATAAAAAATAATTGTAAAATTAGTTATATTACCTTAGTGGCAGTATCCAATACAATCCATTACATACAGTAATCCATAATCATAATAAATTTTAAATAATAATAAAATAATGGATAATGAAGAGTTTTATTAATATAAAAATAAATTACGTATATAATACATAATAATAATAATAATAATAATAATAATAATAATAAAATAATAATAAATAATAATAATTAATAATAAATAATAATAATAATAATAATAATAATAATAATAATAATAATAATTAATAATAATTAATAATAATTAATAACTAATAATAATAATAATAATAAAATAATAATTAATAATAATAATAATAAAAAATAATAATAATAATAATAAAATAATAAATAATAATGAGATAAATTTAATGATAATAGTACTAATAATATGATTTAGATATCAACAGTAAACTAGAATAATAATAATTAATAATATAATAATAATAATAATAATAATAATAATAATAATAATAATAATAATTTTAAGAAGAATTAGTACTAATACAAACATACATAATTTTAATATATATAAAATTTATAATAATATATAATAAATGATAGAATACTAATAATATCAATAAAAATAATCGTGACCACAATTTACAATTTAACCATAATTCAACTAACATTTTAATTAATAATAATAATATAAATGAATAATAATAGAATAATAAAAATAATAATAATAATAATAATAATAATAATAATAATAATAATAATAATAATAATAATAATAATAATAATAATAATAATAATAATAATAATAAACAGTGAATTTCCGTTTATTCTTACCTAATAAAATAGCAATGGTGAAAAAGGTAAACATTCGTTTCAAAAAACTTTATAGACATACTACAAGACATGATAATAGCACAATTTATAAAGTCGTTGATAATGTAACAAAAAACTTTTTTATTTCTCTAAATTATCTTCGGAATTTTTAAGATTCTCAACACAGTGTTCAAGATTGTTATCCCTGACGCTAATATTAAAAGAGTCCAGTTCGTTTTCCTTTTCAAGCAAGGTGTCTAATTCTTCTTTAGTCCAATAAAATTTACGTACATAGTGAGAGGCGTATTTTGGAGAGGTCTCATCAATTGACTGATTTCCTGCAAGTAAAATATATATATATATATATATATATTATAATATATAATAATATATAATATATATATATATATTATTATATACCTATAATATATATATATATATCTATATATATATATATAATATTATATATATTAAATATATATATATAACATATATATATATAATTATATATAATATATATATATATATATATATATATATATATATATATATTTATAATATATATATATATATATAGTAATTATACTATATATAACTATATATATATATATATATATATATATATATACTATTATATATTAATTAAATCAAATGATATATATCATATAGATATTAATAGTAATATATATATATATATATATAATACTATATATATATATATACTACTATTCTATATTAATATATATATTATATATATACTATATATATAATATACTATGATATATAAAAATATATAATGTTATATATATATTACTATCTATATTATACTATAACATATATGATAATATTATATATATATAATATATATATAATATATAATATATTAATATATATTATATAATATACTATAATATATATATAGTATATATTATAAATATATATATAATCGTATATAGATACTATTATATATATATGTAGTTATATATATATATTACTAATATATAATATTATATATATAATAATATATATATTTATATATTTAATATATATATTACTATATATCTAATATATAGTAGTATGGGACCAGCTCTTCGAAATCCCTTATGGTCGGGTTGTATGGTATTAGTGTGGGGAAGAGGGAGGGAGTATAAATTGGGTGAAAAGGAAAATGATCTGTCAATTTCCTCAGCAGGCATTTCTGGTTTATAATGTGGTATTTACTTTGAGAGATTTAGATCTACGGTTTGTCGTCATCCGCAGCTCGGTGATCCTCACGGCCCTCATCCTTATAATAATAATAATAATTAAAATAATAATAATAATAATTAATAATAATTAATAATTAAATAATAATAATAATAATATAATAATAATAATAATTAATATAAAATAATAATAATAATAATAAGATAATAATTATAATAATAATTAATAATAATAATAATAATACTAATAATTAATAATAATAATAATAATAATAATAATAATAATAATAATAATAATAATAATAATAATAATAATAATAATAATAATAATAATAATAATAATAATAATAATATAATATAATAATAATAAATAATAATAATAATAAATAATAAAATAATAATATATTAAATAGAAAAATAATAGAATAATAATAATAATAATAATAATAATAATTATATAATAATAATAATTAAATAATAATAATAATAGAATAATACTGAATAATAATGAATAATATGAATAATATAAATAATTATTACCTGTAAACCATGAGACAATAACTGCAAAAATGATGAATAGAAGGGGACCAATGGCTGCATTAGAGAGTGTATGAAATTTGGTATAATAAAGGAATGGAAGACCTGAAACAATAAAAATATAATTTTTTTTGGCTCTGGGAATCTCTTCTTATCAAATAAGGCCTAAAAATCTTAAATAATAATTAAATAATGGACAGTATGTATGATTTCAAAATTAGTGCGGGTGTTTGTTTGTAATTAAAAATTTCATAGTCTTTAGAACTCTCGACCATTGAGTAAAGTAGATATTTTTATGTATAAATGTTTTTTTGTATTAATTTCTTGTTACTTTTTTTTTTTTTTTTTTTTCTTTTTTTTTTTTTTTTTCTTATTTTTTTTTGCAAAGCTACTCATATATAAATATATATTCTTATCTGGCACTAAAATTATATATTCTATATAATTTTTAATTTCAACATAACTGAGGCCCCTTTCAAAAGGAGCGGCAAAAACATAAATAAATAAATTAAAAATTACAAAAAGAAAAAAAAAATTAAAATAAATGAAAAAGTAAAACACGCTGTCCCTTGCCTAGCGCAATTCCCTCAGGTTGCGCAGAGCGGACAATAGAGGAAAGACTGAATATTGCAGGGAAAATAGAAGGCAAGGAGTTCCACAAAAAAAGATATGCTGGAAAAAAGGAGTACCACAACGAGTGATCCTTGAGTCTCCAAAATTCACACAATTTTCATGAGAAAACAAGGCACACCTCTTGTGCTACGAGGGCGACGCATTGGTGGAGGAATGCGATTCTCTCGCGAGCACCGCCGTTGTAATACCTATAAAAAAGAATAGGCGCACCAACGTCACGGCAGCAGAGACAAGAGGTCAAGGAGTTCAAGAAAAGAATGCGGACAGTTTATAAGCCTCTATAGACCTTAGCTTCAACTTCTATCCAAAAGAAGTGAACCGGATCCACCCCAAAATTGGAAACAGTTTCCATACAGGCGAATTTAAGACCTTTATATAACTGAGGTATCTGAGCAGAAAAAAAAATTCACGCCCCCCAATTCTTGAACCCAGAATTCCATGCTTTTTTGAGGCCATTTTTAGCAACCGATGTGATCGGGAGTCTCCAAGACAATTCACTATTTATTTTTAGTCCAAGAATGTTGTTTACGGGTAAAACATTAGAGCCGTCAAAGGAGATAGGAAATTGGACGGTGTTTGAAGAAGGAGATCATGAAGAAGTGATTTTTCAAAAGATAAACTTACTTCACAGAATTACCAGTTACCACCACCGATAAATCCCCCACCAGCATCGCAAGAATTGAATCAGAAAAGCTGATAGACGAAGCAACTCTAATACAAACGAGGGATCAACAATGAAATGAGTGGCAAATATGGAGAGTTGGCAGTGATTGCAAAAATTGAAGAGTGCTAGAAGAGCAACTGAGAAGGTCGTTAGTGAAGAATAGGAATAGAGAAAAAGATAAAACAGCACCTAGATGAACACCAGAATTAATAAGAAAGAGGTAGAGTTGATCAACAAAGAAGAACCAAAATGAACGATCTGAAAGAAAACTGACAAGAGTAAGCAAAGCCAAGAGAAATCCAAAGCGAAGTAACTTAGAGTGTACGACGCATTGCCATACCCGTCAAAAGCCATAGCATGTCAAGCGCTACCACACAAGACTCCCATGTCCTTAAGAGTAGAAGACCATAGATCAGTAAGATAGATAAATGAATCACTAGTTGATCTCGACTGTTGAAAGTCATATTGACCTTCAGAAAAGAAGCGAATGAGATTCTAATGATATGAGCGAATGAGAGTTAAGGAGAGTTTGAAAGATTTTAGATAGAATACAAGTTAAGGCAATAGTTCGATAGTTAGAAGGATCAGAGCCGCTTCCTTTTGGGATTGGCTGAATAAAAGCACGCTTCCAAGCATGAGAACAACAGATTAGTATTTAAGGCATAGGCAGTAGAGTTGAGCGAAGAAACAGCGCCAGCTCAGAAAGCCACACTCCTCAAACATGGAGGAGGAATCCATCTGGGCCACTCTGCCTTTCCGACGATTATAGATCTCGGTATCTTCATGTACCCGATCTTGAGTAATGAATAGAACATTGGACACCTGAGAGGGATGAGCAGAGAGGGACGGGAAATCGTTCCAGGGGGAAATTAGATGAAAAAAGATAAGACCAAAGAATTAGCCTTTCAAAGAGTGTCAGACGAACAGACCGTCAGAACATATAAGAGGAGAAAAGGCAGATTTACAGAATCATTGGAGATGTTTTTGCAAAGAGGCCAGAAATTTTATCGAGTAGGAGAATCAAAGCGAAGGGCAGCACAACTTCCTTTTAGTTGTGGAACGCTTCGGCCCAGTCGAATAATATCCTGCAACGATCTCCGGGCAGATCGAAAATTGTTAAAGTAATAGGAGAACGAGAGTTTTCCAAGCCCTTACGCAATTCACGCTCCGGATGGCTCACTGGACAAGAGCCATCGAACAGGATTATGAAGGAAAATATTTAGTGGAAGATGAATGAAACCTTGCATCCCATCCCCGTGATCACGCCCCTACCTTTTCAGCCTAAGGCAATGCGATTCTCCGGAACAAACATGTTTCATTCGAGCGAATAGTTTGCAAAAAAACGACGCAACGCCCCCCAATTAGCCCGATCATAGTAGCCAGAAAGTTCGTTTAGGGCAGGAGGGAGCTGCAGGAAATGAATATTATAATTGTAGAGCTTACAAGATTGTGGTCAGGAAATACCATAGAAAGGGAAATGGGTTGTATTTGTAGCGAGAAGCGAGAATGGTGAAGCGAAATCAGAATGTTTAGAATTTTTTTAAGATACTATATACATAATATATATATACTATATAATATATATATATATATATATATATATATATATATATATATATATATATATATATATATATATATAGTATAATATATATATATATATATATATATATTATATAATATAGATATATATATGTATATATATATATATATATATATATTATATTACTATATTTACTATATATTATATATATTATATATATATATATATTTATATATTTATATATTATATATATATATTATATATATATAGATGAAAAATAAAAGCATTGATCCATTACAAAATTGACATAAAAAATTTCTGTCCCAGAGTGAGTTGAACCCATAACCCATATATGTTAGAGTAACCAAGAGTTTACCTCCCAGCCACGATAGCATGGATGGAAATATATGAAGGATAGAGGCTATTCCACATCGCTTATCCTCCGGAAGACTCCCCTGCCCACACGCGGCAGGCGCAAGACTGCGCTAACTTTTATCGGACTGCTTATTGATGATGAAAACCAAAAAGGCATTGGCTGACCTGTACAAAATATACAATAAACATTATTTTTCCAGGTGCGTTGACCCTTACCCTATGATGTTAAAACCCACACCCTATATATATATATATATATATATATATATATATATATAATACTTATATATATATATATATATATATATATATATATATATACTATATATATATATATATATTATATATATAAATATATATACGAGTATATATATATATATATATTATATAGTATATATATATATATTTATATATATATTATATCTACTATATACTATATACTATATATATAATATATATATATATATATATAACTATATAATATATATATATAAATATACTATATATATATATTATATAGTTATATATATATATAATATATCTTACTTCTTTATTTTGGATGTTATCAGGAGAAAGAAGAAAGTTTTTATCTGTTAAGATTTAGAGAGAAAAAAATTCGGTTAAGTAACACTCGAAATAAATAAAATTTTGACAATTTATAAAAAATTAAAATATATTTTCCGTGCAATTATTAAAAAATAAAAATAATAATAAGTAATAATAATAATAATAATAATAATAATTATATCAAAAAAAATAATAATTAATAATAATAATTGATAAAAGAATAATAATCCTATTTACTATATTATTATTGTTATTTATAATTATTATTATTATATGAATTATTATTATTATTTTCTTTTTAGCATTATTAGTAATTATTATAGTAAAAATAAAAATTATTATAAAAGGGATTTTAAAGAATCAGAAATTGCAGACATACACACAATCACACACACATACATTTATATACAATATAAAGATATATATAGTATATATATATATATATATATATATATATATATATATTTTATATATAATATTGTATTTATATATACTATATAATATATATATATATTTTTTTTCCGGACTTAATTTTTTTTAACCAATAAGCATAAAGATAAAGTTGGCAGCGCTTTTATGCCAGTCCTAATTATTTTTTTTAATAAATCTTATGTAACCTAACGTAATTTAACTTAACCTTACTTAACACCAAAACAAACTTATATATATATATATATATATAAATATATATATAAAACCATAGTATATATATATATATATATATAATATATATATATAATATATATATATATATATATTATATATATATATAAAGAATGCAACTGAACTGCAATTAAATTGTTATTTGTAAATTACCCAGCATGATATATTTCACCACACTGCGGATTCGATCCCTCGACCTAGCAGATAGCGTGCAAGTGTTTACCACTACGCCATACGGAGACAAAGAAAATCAGAATACTTCTACTGTTCAAGCAGAGCATTACTACGTATTCCTCCCGGTCTTGGTATTTATTATTCACCATGCGCGGGTACCCTGTTTTGCCCTAAACGCACCGAGATTGCTGAGAGGAGGAATAGGTAGTAATGACTCTGCTTGACACTAAAGTGTTCTTGAATCCTTTTTTTGTCTCGTCTTGGCGTACTGACAACACACATTTCACGCTTCATTGACTAGGTCCAGGATCGAAATCCCAGTATGTGAAAAACATCATTGGATAATATTATATATATAATATATATATATATACTACTATATATATATATATGTAATTTATATAATATTACTATATATATATATATATATTATATATATATATCTATATATATATTTATATATAATACTATATAATATATATATATATTATATATATATATATATACACAATAACATAAAATAAACATGTTGCCAGAGCTTCAAAAGGTTGTAAATGTACAAAAAGGTGAGCAAGCCTATGTAATTCCAACGATATTTTTAAAGAAATAAATTAGGAGTATGAATAAATGTTCAAAATCATTTACTAAAGCGTTTTCGATTTTAGCACTTTTGCAAACGAAATTTAGGAAAATGCTAAAAAGTCGTTCGTTTAGTCAATTTTAGCACAAATTTAAGTTAAATTGCTAACGAAACGTTAGTAATTCCTAAAATTCTGTTAGGTTGCTCTTTCCCGTGCTTAACGAATTTTAGGAAAATGCTAACGAAAAAACAATGTTAACAAAAAGATCTGCCCTAGTGGTTTGTCAATTTGATGAAATGTCATTCAGGAAATTTCTTTAAATCTATATTTCTTCAAATCGATAAAAACTCCATCACAATGAGTTGATCAGATTTATTTGTAATAAAACCATATTGCTTAGTTTTTTCTTAATTTTTGATTATTCCAAAACCACGTGCTCCATAGACACAGTAAAATCGATCAAAATTTTTTGTAAAACAATCGCTCGATATGCCGACAAAATTCGTCTAAAAACTGGCCATTAGCATTTTGTTCATCCAGCGTTAGCACAAATGCAAAAACGAAAACTGCCATTATATTCAAACATCATTAATAATAATAAAGAAACAAATAGATAAATAAAAAAAGTAAATAATAAAAAATAAGTATGAACATTAGGTAACTAAACAAAAAATAATTAAATAAAAAAAATTCTTGTTTTCTTATTTCCCTCTCAATTGAAAGAAATTATACCTTTTTTTTCCACAAAAGGAAAACAGAAGAAAATTTCCTAACCTATGTCCTATATATACGCGCATGCGAGAAAATTAATTTTGAAAGACGTTAATTAAAAATTGAAATCATAAGCGGCTGCTGACAGGGACTTCCACAACGTGTGACTTTAATTTTCTATCGGATTGTGTTGTTGTTTTTGGGTTCATTAGTTTTTTTAAATTTGCCATATATTTAAATATATATATATATATATTATATATATATAATATTATTATATATTATATATAATAGTATATATATATAATTATATATATATATATATATAAGTATATATATATGATAATAGTTATATATACTATATATATATATATAGAAATATATAAATATATATATTATATATATATTATTAATATATATATATATACATCATTTATATGCATATATGTGAAATGATACACATACATCTTAATATATTTAAACATATATATATATATATATTAAGAAAACGTGCCCGGTGTCAAAGTTTGTATGAGAAGTATAAGAAAACCACACTACTGTGGGGGAATGAAGATGTGAAGAGAAGCAGTGGGCGAAAAGAACAAGAAAATGAGAAGGTGGTTGAGGGGAAGAACAGAAAACAGAGAAGAGCTGAATTTGTGATAGCAAGAAACAGAGGCAGAGATAGTGAAGAGGGAGGCAAAAAAGTTTGTGGCGGAAAGCTGATAGCATAAGAATTGGAGAGGATGCAGAGGCGAAGAATAAAAGATTTTTGAAGCTGGCAAAAACATAAAAATCAAAGGAGAAAAAGCTTTATAGTATTCAAAAATTAAACGAAGTGAGGACTAACACACAGGAAAAGCGTAAATGAGGTGACTTGAAATATTATTGGAGAAACTCCTAAATGTATGACGAGGCGGAGAATGTGGAAGAGGTGCAGCAGATATTAATGTAGGTGATGGAAGGGTGGATCGATAACATGGAGAATTAATGAGGAGCTTTGTCCAAAAATGAAAACAGGAAAAAACCGGCGAAGATGGAATTTTAATTTCAGGTGGTAAGCGACATTAGAGAAGAATAAAAAAAAAATAGTGAACGTTATGAATAAATTTAATAGAGGGTGTAGTTCCCGCGTAGATGGGAGAATAAGTGGTTTTAGACCCATTTATAAGAGAAAGTGATACCTGCGAGATTGTGAACGTATAGAAAAATAGCTTTATTAACCATAGCGAAGTGTACGAAAGGCATTTTGCAAAAAAGATTAAGAGGAGTAGATAGAATACAGTTGGAGAGAAGCAATATGCGGTACAGAAGGGCAGAGTACATTCAGGATTGTTGTTTGCATTTTAGTCATAGTGTTTGGAGAAGACTGGGTATTTACCTAAAACAGCATAAATAGCCTTTCTTGACCAAGAAAAGCATTGACCTAAAACCCGAGCTAGGACTTGCAGGATCGTTGGGGAAAGTGTACGAAGTGGAGGAAGAAAGAGCGGAGCACGCAATAAAAAAGACTACTGCTTTAGCGTTTGCGCAGTGTAAAGTGAGAACTGGATGTAAAAATGAAAAATGGTTTGAGGTGGGGGAGTCAGACAGGGTAGTGTCTTGTCTCCCTTACTCTTTATAGCTTACTTAATGTAGTAATCAGAAAAGTTAAAGAGGAATTTCCGAATCATGGATGGTGATAATATGGTGTATGCGATGATTTGGCATTGTTGAGTGGGGAAGGGAGTATGAAGGACTTATGGAAATTTTGACAGAATTTTGAAGTGATGATTTGTTAGAGATGAATACGAAAGACAGTTGATAATGAGAGTGGAGTAGAGAGAATGAGGAAGAAGTGGAAGCATCCTGACTGATAAAGATTGAGAAATGTGAATTCAGTTTGTTTACCTGTTGACGGTATTACAAGCAAGGGAGATGTTGCAGGAATGGAGGCAAGCAATGGAAAAATACTGGAAAGAGCAATGAGAGCGTTATATACAATTAGAAGTATTGCGGTGACTGGATATAAAAAAGTGCGAAGAAGTTATATTTGATAGCATACTGGTACCCACATTGACATATGCAGCAGAAACATGGAGCATTACAAAAAGACGAGGAAAAAAAAGGATCGAAGCTGCTGAAATGAAGGTGTTGAGGAGGAAGTGGGAAATACGAGGAGAGATAGAGTGAAGAAACGAAATGGGTTATGGTAGAGAGTTGTGTGCGGTGCTTTGTGATTGAGCAGTATAATCGGATGAGACTGAGATGGTGGGCATATTAGTAAGGATGCCGAGAGAACGAGTCAGCGAGTAGAAGGTGCGTTGTGGGAGAGTGAGGGTTAAGCGAAGGAAGACCGAGAGGGAAGATGGAAAATTGCTTGGAGAGAGCCCGAGAAACCATGACTGCCGCGATAGCCAGTGAGGAGTGTATACTTCTGATAAGACTGCGTGGAAATCATTTGCTCCGCTGACAGCGTAGGCCCCCTGAGGGAAGACGTAAGACGTAAGACGTATATAATATCATATATCTATATATATAATATATATATATAATAAAATTAGATTACATTATAAATGAACTTTAATAATTATATTATATATATATATATATATATATATATATATATATTTAGGGTGAGTGAAAAAGCTTGAAAAAAAAAGTTTAGCTCAATATATAGCCTATATGTGGAAAAGTTGCTACCTACTAATTTGCCACAGAAATCTCTATAACATTTTAAGATTTATGAATTTTTCATGCAGCTCTTCGCTTGTTTTCTGTGTGAAAACAACCCAGAACTCACCACGTGGAGGTGGCTGCATATCGAGTTCCACCACCCTCCCACCCTTTGTCTTTAAACATTTAGGTTAATTGCCTCATAGAACTTGGAGATATTGACTTTTGGTTTCAAATTTGGGTAATGCAATTCTAGATGCTATTCTTGATCTAATGAATCCATCTCGTGCGTCGTTGCCACACACCGCGGCTGATGCTTCAGTAACTAATTTGACGCAGCGCTCTACTGCTTGTGAATGGCACGGAAATCTTAAAATATCAATTTCAGCAGGAACGTCCAAAATCATCGCCTTAAGTTCATTATCAGAAATAGATACTGTAAGTGGTGGTTCAGTAAGTGTAACTGAATGCCAGTCAATTAGATCCTTATATTTTTGTCTTCTTTTAAATTAAAACGTACGAATCTTAAATTCTACCAACATTTTGTTCTACAATTAGTATTTGTCATAACATTTTTAAAATCTTTCGAAGTCCCAAACTCTCTCACAAGTTTTACGACTATCGGTCATTATTGCCAAACAGTAATATTTTTTGGATGGACTTAAAATAGTCCGTTTTCTTTGCAAACTTCAATATATTATGCTCCTTAACTTTCTTCAGCAGAACTAGTGAATATGCTGATTTGGTGTACAATGTTGACTCCGATGCCAGTCGACAAGATAAAATGATGTTTAAATATGAAAAACCAGCGCTACGTGTATACTCTGATAACATTCTCTGTGTTAAACTTCAAGCTTACCCCGTATGCGGTCTTTTTGCTGAAATATTATAGTCTCAAAAATTCTGATAACTCGGCGTTTAACTACCTGGAAAGACTCATTTTCCTGGATCCTTTCGTGACAAGCTTTAATGAAAATATTTCCTTTTGAAATTCATACACATTTGTAAACCACTGTTTGATAGTTAAATCATCAATGGCAAATTCACTCAAAGTTATTCTATCTTTTCAAAAATAATTACAGGCATATTTTTGCAAGAATCTAACTTTTTCCAATTTCTCCACAGTACCATTTTGGTTCAGTAGATGAAGTATTGGCAATTCATTTGCATGTAACAAACAAACCATTGCAAAGGAGTGAAAGGACGCCTGATAGAAAACTTAAGTTGTCATGATACTATTTTTAGAACCTATAGTAGCCATGTTCCATCTCAGCCAAAAGCTTGCAACTTAGAAAGATTAACAATTTTCTCTAAAATAGTTAATATGCTTGTTTTAATATTATGAGAACTGCCAGATATAGGTGTGACATATCAAGATATATAAATCCTGATTCTGAAAGTAGAACAACATGTTCTTTTGTTATAGTCTTTTTAACTACCCCTTCTTCTTCCTTAACTAGAATTAAAGTCTTGTCTTTTCGGCCGTCAATGGTTTATCCCTCATTCCGATGACGAGTGTTTTCCCACTTTCAAGTCAATGCGGGTTTTTATTCTTCCTCTTCTGATTTTCTACGATCGACAACTTTAGAAGAATCGTTTTTGGCAATTAATTCCATATTTTTTAAAGCTGCATGTATATGATACTGCTGCTGCTGCTCTTCCAGAAACACTTATTCTGTCGCAAGATTGTGCAACTCTGTCGCAAAACTGTGCTACATTAGGAAGATCAGTTCTTATTTGCGAAGTTGAAAGAGAATCTTGACTGATAATTG
Organism: Trachelipus rathkii; assembly: GCA_015478945.1. Taxonomy (NCBI): domain Eukaryota; kingdom Metazoa; phylum Arthropoda; class Malacostraca; order Isopoda; family Trachelipodidae; genus Trachelipus; species Trachelipus rathkii. The sequence continues at coordinate 23,895 of JABUQX010067374.1, forward strand.
TTGTTTTCGTTTCACATGGTTTATATTCGGTAGCCTCATATTCATCAGAAGAGCTTGAAGAATTCAAAATGTGTCCCATAACAGAAGGAGAAAGTCTATTAGCTCTTTTTTCTTAACTGTCCTGCAATTAAACTTTTTGATCTCTTTCTGCTCCCTTTTTTTCGTTGCAATCTTTTTCAAGAAATTTGTTTGTTTTAATGTCAATATTTCCAATTATAATTTTTCGAAATATCTTTTGATTCGCTAAAAAACTCTTTCAGTTACAGGTACTTTAAATTTGCATGTACAGATTAAAATGTCCTTGCAATTACATTATCAAATATCGAATAGATATTTCTCTATTTCTCCGCTGAATTTCTAAATGATACAACTTTTTTCGAAGAATTTAATTTACCTTCTCCTTTCAAAGGCTTCTTAATATTAAGATATTTTTATGATATTCTCTTATCGTATGTAATATCTGTTGGTCCGTTACAATAGGAATTGTGCTTACCATGCATCTTCAGCTCATTTGCTCTATAAAGTTTTTCGGCTCACTATATATAAAGAATATCTTAAAAGGTTTCAGGCAGAGGTTGCAGCGTTTTTTTGGTTTTCTGGCATAGTAAGACGTAACGCGAAATGATTATTACTAAATAAAATATTTTAAGGCAAAATAAACAAAAATATAACATAACATTGCACGTAACGCAAACTAAGGCCGTTTTCGGTTTTGCATTTGTGTTAAAAAAAGGCTTAAGTTCGTGTTTGTCAAACTTATTGCAAATCCGTAAAAAAAGCCCATCAAACGTAAGGAATTTCCTTAATTTGTAAAGGTTGCTATTTGTTACAGAATTTTATTCTATATTACACAGAATTAGGGAAGTTCTTTACGTTCATGTTCAACCTGATTTCAGTGACAAACCGGATAAAAGCATCATAAAACGAAACGAAAACTCGGAAAACATTTTACCAGACCATTTCACATAAATGCAAAACCTGAAAACGGCTTAACTAAAATACGCACTAAAAATATAAAGACAACCAACTCCAACGGAGAACGCAGTCGTACTGATGCCAGCAATAAAGAAAGCATCAGTTATCATCCATAAACAGTAAGAGAGAGGGAGGGTCTAAGCAGGAGCATGCGATTGCGTAGTGTGCACTTGAAGACTCCCTCGATTTCCAGCGTCACGTTAAGTGTCAAACTTTTGATTTCTCTGACAGTTTAATTTCAACCACTCATGCTTTTCAAATCGAAGCATTTATAATATATGAACCTTTTTTTGTTAGTTTTGTGACAAATTAGGCGAAAATCTGAAGATTAAAGTTATTTTGGCAGCCAAAAAAATGAATTTGATTTAGTTGTGATTTCGTATTATAAATAGGCTTTGTAATAAGCAACTTTTCCACTGTAGGCGTTTTAAGTCAATGATTTTAAGTTTTCCCTCCACCTTATATATATATATATATTATATAATTATATAATAATATAATTTTATATATATAGTATAGTATACACCATATTAATATATTACTATATATATATATATATATTTATATATAATTATATAAATGTGTTCAGTCTATATATATATAATACTATATTATAATATATAATATATTATATATATTATAGATATATGGGTTCTTTATTTTTCTACTTTTCGGTCAGCACAAAAAAACTGTCGGGGCCCTCCGATATTTTATCGAGAATTAACAATATATATGAATATTTTAATAGCTAAATCGAATTATATTGTAATAAAGATGGCAACATACAAATGTAGCCAAAACCATAAATATGACAACATAGATTAAGACGCTTGTGGACCGGGCTTTAGTATGGTTACAAATCGATTATTTTTAATAAATGGATGACAACACAAAATGTTGGCCAAAACCTCGTTGTCAGTACGGAAAGAAACTTATACTAGCTGGACGTGAATACTATACGTGTGACGCTAAAGTTGGTTTAGGACAATGAATGCGTAATATATATGATAAATGCCTTTACCAATGGAGTTTGCGAGCTTTGTTACAACGTTCGAAGTTAATTTTGAAAATCTATGTATTTATTTTTAGTGCTTAATATATATATAGTTATATAATATAGTTTTATAGATAATGTATACGTATATATATATAGACATATAGTATATTAGCTATCATATATATATATATAATATATGTATATATATTATTATAGTATTATATATATATATATATATATATATATATAATGGAGGCTAAATCTGGCGTTCATATCGAATTCTAGGAGGTTAGGGCAACCTTGTGGGGCTAGTTATGCGTCTTATTGGAAGCAAGTTTGTTAGGGTAGCACAGCAAGATTAGTAAGCAGCAAAGGTTAGGCCGCTACTTTTTATGGACCACAGGGCGGAATTTCAGTAAAGGTTAGAGCTACTTTTGAGGGCGGCGCAGCAGTGAGTTCGAGTAAAGGTTAGGGTGCGGTGTAATTTTATTAGGCGGCACAGTGAATCAGACGTAAGAGGGTTTAGGGTTGCTAATTTTAGGCGGCCAGCAGTGGATCATAAATGGGTTGAGGGGCTATTGAGGCTTTGCCATCTACCAGTTAGGTTAATTAAGTGTTTGTTAGGTGGGTTCGCTTAGAAGGTAGCGGTGTAGAAATCGTTGTATAATATGAGTATATATATTGTGAGTTTAGGTCTGATATAGACGTTATGTACTGGAGGAATAGTCGTAGGAAGGCATAACTGTAGGAATGGTATAGGATAATGGTCATGTTGTATAGAGTTGTCACGGAGGTTAGTTATAGGTATGTATATGGAAGCTGGGTTATAGTATGGTATATATATAAATATATATATCATTATATATTATAATAATAGTAATATTAGTTATAATATATTATATATATTATATATTATCTACTATATGAGTTATATATATAAATGCGGGTATATGGTTGAAAGGAGACGTTCTGTGCTACTAATTAACAGGTGATATTAGTACTGTGTTGACTTCCGTTATGCGACAGCTAGAATATATTATAAGCGATGAGTATAGTAGCAATATGTTTTATTATTAGTAGTATACTAATTTATACATACACTATTGTATCGATATTACTCAAAGTATCCGATTTCCTGTACGGATCGATATAACGAAGTATCGATTTCAATTTGAATACGAACCCAACTAGAATATCGAAAATTGAATAAAAATTAGTGCTGTTGTAAAGTAAAATATTTTACGCCATATATATATATTATATATATATATGTTGTAGTATTATAGTATACTAGTATAGTATTAATAGTCTATATATATATATAATGATAGTTCTATTATATATTATACTATTAATAATATATATAATAAGGTAATATAATATATACATTATACTATATATATTATATATTATATAAGAGGTATATTATATATATTGTTATTTTTCTTGTTATACATGTATAAGAACTAATTAATTGTTCAATTTATAAAAGAGCATTTGACAATTTAGAGGACACAAAGTAATACTCATATTGTCTCTCATATATGCTTCTTGTAGCTGAGGATATGTGTTTAAATTTGCTTATTTCGTTTAGCGATCATTGTTTTCAGCTAAAATATGAGAAAATTTATTTAACCTTTTATACAACAGTTAATTTTTTAATTAATACTTACGGAAGATAAAAGAGGAATCGCACTCCAAACACCTTTTACGTTGCACCTGGGTAGAAAATACCCTATCAGAAACACACCAAGAATTGGACTAGTCAAAGAGCCGGTGGCAATCATTGTCATTTCTATTACTCCTCCAGCATTTGAAAGTAGGATGGCTAGTCCAATGACGCCAAAGCCCACAACAAAAGCTATATATATATTATATATATATATATATACTATAAATTATATATATATTTTGTATATGTGTATACGAGTGTATTCTCCTCTTATAGAGATAGTATATATAATGATTATATATATGATACTAATAATGCTTTAAGTTAGTTATTACATTACTGTTAGTCTCTTTGTTGGATTAATTATTTTTAATAAGTCCGAGAGTAGTAGTAGTAGTAGTAGTAGTAGTAGTAGTAGTGAAATAATTTTAGTTCAAATATTTTGCCGCAAAATGGCAGCATTGCATTGCTATAAGGTCGCAAGGCAAAAGGTCAGGGTTTGATCTTAGGTCTGGATTCTAATTTCTAAGTAGTAGTGCAGCCATTTGGTCGTGGCAGCCGATTTCTCGGAAAAGTATAGAGTAGGTATAGGTCTGAAACTTGGAATATTAATCGTATGTAATGGGGTTAGGCTCAACAGGGTAAGATTTCAACGCTCTCTAGGATGTATATAGAGGGTGTCGCCACCGAGGGTCGATGCTAGATATTTTGCGCTTACGCCCTTTGTTGCGGGATCTGAAGGGCGACCGAAGATTAGCTTAAGAGCGAGTTAGGCTCATGGCGGGCGTGATGCGTAATCTCGTCGTAACGAGATTACGTCAGCGGGCGTGAGCGTGCGCGCACATTACACACACACATTATTACTTATTATTACGTCGAAGATTGACTTTCCGAAGGGAACGATCTGAGGTTGAAAAAACGATTCCTGCAAGTTAATTCGTTTTTGTTAACGGGCAGCTCGACTTTTGCTTTCCGCCGCGGTTACTTCCAAGAACCAGTTCTGATTCCGATTTCGATTGGCAATCAGTCCTGCGGGAGACTTATGCAGGGGTATCTTTTGATTAATAGATCCGAATTTGAGGGTGATGGTTTAGATTGTGGAGATCGTCATGTGGTTGCGCTATAACGTGGTTAGATGAGCA
>JABUQX010067375.1:0-5000 GCA_015478945.1 Trachelipus rathkii
GCAAAGCGGGCTTTCATCAACGGAAAGTGCGCTAACCTCCTTGGTTCTCTTACTGACAAATCTTTCTGACCTCTTGCAACAAAACAATCTCTAATAAACTATCAATGTATTCTGCCTTCCTCCTCCTAAATTCGAATCTGAATAGGCTCTGTTGCTAACTCTCCAACCTGAAAAGGCCAATCTCAATAATCGGCCGTCCTATTTATCCTCTAACTCAATCCCTGGACGGATTTCTGGCATTTCCTTACCTCTTCCTCCTTCTCCTCTCAGGTTTACCATGTCTTTGCCTGTGATTAAATTTGATCGGGTGCATGCATGGGCTCCTGAGATATATGAACGTTAGGAAGGCGGGTGGCCCGGATGGGCATTCCTCCCGAGTTTTGAGGGAGTGTGCTTCCGAGCTGGCCCCTCCCCTCGTTCAATATATTCTCTATGTCTCAATACTAACACTTTCCCTCAGTGTTGGTAAGCACGCACATGTCCAACTTATTCCGAAAAAAGGAAGCCGCGCTGATCCTTCTAACTATCGCCCTATAGGTCTCACTTGTATTCTATCTAAGCTCTTTTTGAAACCCTTCTTAACTCTCACTGTCTTATAGACCATCTGGAAATCTCTATTTCTCTTCTTTAAGATCGCCCAGTACGGATTTCGCGTTCGAGGTCTGCTGTGAATATACTTTCCTATTTAACCGATTTATGGTTTTCCGCTCTTTGGACTAACGGAGAGACTCATTATGCGTTGGGTTGGCGCTGACATACCAAAGCATTGACCGGGAGTTTTTTATGGCACGCGTCACTGCTCTCCAAGCTCCCCTCCTTTGAGTTTCTCCTCCTCTCTTTGCTTACTTATGTCTAGTTTTCTTTCAAATCGCTCAATATCAGCTGTGGTTGATGGGGAGCGACTTCTTCTTCTTTTTTCTGTCAATAGTGGATGGTTCCTCAGCGTCTGTCTTTCTCCTACTTTATTCCTACTTTTGATTAATGATCTTCTCACCTGCACATCTTAACTTATCCACTCATATTGCCGATGATTCGACCTTCATTCTTCAACTATTTCAATCTGTTTCCCTTCTTTTTACTTCTTAGAATTGCCTTCTCGTCTTAATCTTTCCAATTCTATTCTCGCTGATCTGGAATAGAATTTCCGATTGGGGTCGTCTTAACCTTGTGAAATTGAATTTCTTAATAAAACTTCAACCTGTACAAATCTCCCTCTCTATAACACCTTCTAACTTTTCCCTATCTCTTTCACGGTTCTCTCTCGTCTCTTTCCTGTTGACAATATAAACATCCTTGGCCTTAACATAAACAAAAAAATGTCTTGGAAACCTCACATCACAACGGTTGCTAGGGCGGCCTCAAAGAAACTGGGAGTTCTGTTTAGATTCTGCGAGACTTTTTTCCTCTTTTCAGGTTACTCCAGCTATACAAGGGTCTCCATCCGCCTTGTTAAGGAGTAACTGTTTCTCATATCTGGGGGGGGGGGGGGGCTCTTTGGGTTTCAAACCCGACTTTTGGACAGGGTGAGTCAAAAAGCCAAAAGGCTTATAAACTGTCTGTACTTTCCTGTTCACTTGACCCTCTATCTTTGCGGCGCGATGTTGGTACTTTATCTCTTTCTATAGGTACCGCAGCGGCAGGTGTTCGAGGGAACTTACCACTCGCGTACACCACCTTTACGACGCCCTTGTAGCACAAGGGGTGCTGTGTCTGCGCACGAGTTTTTTGTAGATATTGGTAACTCCAGGCTAGTTCGCTTGCGGTGTTTTTCCTCCTTTCCTGCCATGCACCTGCTGTTTGTGGAATTTCCTCTTTCCATTTCTGTGTTTTCCTGCTGATTTAATTCTCCCTCACTTTAAAAGCCTGCGTCTGAAGCTCATCTGCGTTAATTTGCGTTAGCGGATGAAATTTTGGCGTGCAACACCCCCCTTCCCTGAATTTAGGGCTCTTTGCCCGTGAGTGGGTGGTGACAACTGTTAAAATTATATAATATAATATATAATAATATATATATATATAATAATATATATATTATATATATATATATTATATATATATATATATATATAATATATATATATATATATATATATATATATAATAATATATATATATTATATATATATATAATATTATACTATTATATATATTATATAATAGATATAAATATATATATATATATATATATATATATATATATATATATATATATATATATATATATATATATATATATATATATATATATATATATATATTATATATATTAAAATACAGAAAGCAATATGTATGTATCTAAAAAACTATAACAGCTACAGGAATATAAATAACATTTTTGAATTCAGCGAGCAATTTCATGGGTGAAACTTTAAAAAAATGTATTTTATTCTAATATTTATTTTAATAACACCTTAAAATATTGGTAGCATCTTGGCCTGGCTTACGTACGCTATGAGTATATATATCGTATAGTAATATATCGACATATCGAACTCTCAAAAACCATAATTATCATACAGTTTTGCAAATTTTTTAAGAATTTAATAATTTTTTTAAAAGCGTTATTTTTCTTTCTTTAAATTTCATCCATAAAAATGTCTCCTGATTACAAAAATGTAATTTATTTTCATGTAGCTGTTCTAGTTTTTTAGTTACATGCATGTTGCTTTCTGAAGGCTGACCTCATATATATATATATATATATATATATATATATATATATATATATATATATATATATATATATATATATATATATATATATATATTTATTTTTTTTTCTTATAGATATTATAATTTGGCACTATTTATTTGTACGATACAATAATTTTTATAAAGTAAATATATAAAACATATATAATATTGCTTCATCATCATTATATAAAAGACATATATATATATATATTATATATATATATATATATTAACTTCCGTCCGGATGTAGAAATAGATGGACACATATCTGATTTCGTATCCGTTTTATATTTTGATCAAACTTTCAATATTTCAGACTTTATATATATATATATAACTATATTAAAAACAATACAATATTTAAATAATATATATATATATATATATATATATATATATATAATATATTATATAGTATATATATATATATATAATATATATAATATATTATAATATATATATATATAAAAACGTCCTCCCCAGGAAGGTCAAACGACCTGTCAGTGGGACCCATCGGGAAAGGTCCTTGGGTTCCACGGGCCTAACGACTAAATCCGCTGGCTGGCCAGGCCTATCGCGGATGCCGGGAAGTTTTCCCACTAGTAGCAAAGCACGCTACTAATGTACTCAATTAACGTCTGAGCTGAGACGAAGCTAGAGTTAATAGAGAATAGCTCACATTCCTCGCTCCACCAGTCTCGAACCCGGGGCCCCTCTCGCTTGCTAAGCGTGAGTGCTCTTACCACTGAGCTTTACGAGGCTCTATATGATGAAAGATTGAGCATAGCGGTTGAATCTGGGGGTCTGAGAGTTAGAAAGAGACTGTGGATAGACGAGTTCTCACGAGCTCTCTTCGCTTGTGGAGGTACTCGACTAGAGAGAGAGTTCAGAATAGCAGAGTCCATTGTAATAGAGAATGTATAAGGAGAGGGATGAAACCGTTCGACAGAGAGAGAGAGAGAGAGAGAGAGAGAGAGAGAGAGAGAGAGAGAGAGGAGAGAGAGAGAGGAGAGAAGGGAGAAGAGAGAGAGAGGAGGAGAGAGAGAGGAGGGAGGAGAGAGAGAGAGAGAGAGAGAGAGAGAGAGGATGAGTGTGTATGTGTTTGTATGTAGGTGCGTGTGCGTGTATTTGAGAAAGAGAGAGAGAGAGAGAGAGAGAGAGAGAGAGAGAGAGAGAGAGAGAGAGAGAGAGAGAGAGAGGAGAGGGAGATGAGAGGAGAGAGGAATGAGTGTGTATGTGTTTGTATGTAGGTGCGTGTGCGTGTTATTTAAGAGAGAGAGAGAAGAAGAGAGAGAGAGAGAGTGAAGAGAGGAGAGGAGATTGTAGAGAGGAGAGAGAGAGAAGAGAGAGAGAGAGGAGAGAGAGAGAGATGAGGTATGAAGTGTTATCGTGTTTGTATGTAGGTGGCGCAATGGTGTCTGCCCATATCGTTTTTGTATTTGAGAAAAAGAGAGATCGAGAAGAGGGAGAGAGAGAGGGAGGCATGAGAGGGGGGACGAGAAGAAGCAGAGGAGAGAGATGAAGAGACGAGAGAGAGGAGAGAGAGAGAGAGAGTGTTGTATGTGTTTGTATGTAGGTGCGAAGACACGTTCAGGCGTTGTATTTGGAGGCAGTGAGATTGAGAGGTGAGAGAGAGAGAGAGACGAAGAGAGAGATGGAGAGGAAGGAGATGGAGAAGAGACTGAGAGAGAGAGGAGAGAGAGAGAGGATGAGTGTTTGTATTGTGTTTTATGTAGGATGCGTGTTGCGTTGTATAGATAAGGGAGAGACGTATGAGAGAGTCGAGAGAAGAGAAGAAGAGAGAGAAGAGGGAGAGAAGAGAGAGAGTGAGGATGAGTGGTGTATGGTTTGTATTAGGGTGCGTTCGTGCGTGTATTTGATGTGAGGAGAGAAGAGAGGAGAGGAGAGAAGAGAGGATGAGAGGAGAGAGAGGAAGAGAGAAGATGAGAGACGAGATGAGAGAGAAAGGGAGGTAAAACATCGGCTAAGCACAAGAGACTTCTGAAGAATTTGAAGAGAGAGAGAGAGAGAAGAGATGAGAGAGGAGAGAGAGAGAAGAGAGGAGAGAGACGAGGAATGAGTGTGATTATGTGTTTGTATGTAGGTGCGGCGGTGTGCGTGTATTGAGGAAAGAGAAGAAGAGAGACGAGAGAGAGAGAGAGAGAGGAGAGGAGGAGAGAGAGAGAGAGAGAAGACGAGAGAGAGAGAGACGGAAGAGACGGATGAGTGTGTATGTGGTTTGTATGTAGGTGCCAGCAATGTGGGCGTGTATCTGAGAAAGAGGGAGAGAGAGAGAGAGAGAGAGA
>JABUQX010067375.1:15000-20000 GCA_015478945.1 Trachelipus rathkii
TAATGGCAGGTAAAGAAAGACACGGAATACCTGAGGGGAGAAGTGTAGGAGTAGGGGTGCCAGAATCGTCCAGGGTGGAGTTAGATAAAAGGAAATGTGCTAGCAACCTAGCCATCAGAACGAATAAGAGGAGAGATGGTAGATTTACAGAAGTTATTAGAGATGTTTTGGGCAATAAATCAGAAATATCAGTAGGAGAACCAAAAAGGTCAGCACTCTCCGAAAATGGGTCGACATTTGTATTAAAAAAAAAAAAAAAAAAAAAAAAAAAAAAAAAAAAAACCAAAAAAAAAAAAATGGTTATTTAAAGTTCCTGTAACGAATGTGGCTCACTTGAACCTAACCTAACCTAACCTACCTAACCTATACCTAACCTACACCTAACCTAACCTAACTAACTAACATTAATTAAATTAAATACTTATAAATTTTATTAAATTAATTATATATTTAATTATTCTTTTTTAAAAATGCAAGTCGATATTTAAATACAAGTTTGGGAGAAACCCTTTTAGGGGGGCTCGAGCCGATGGGCTGCAGAGAGGGGGGGACGGATCATACCCCGGAGGGAAGGGTCGGAGGAACCCCCGCGACACCCAAATCACCCAAAGAGCGGGGTTCCTGACTTATACAATATGATAATTTTCTATTTTGAACTTTGGCCCAAAAAGGAAAGAAAAGAAAAGAAGCGGGAAAAAAGGAAGAAGATAAAAAGATTTTCCAACATTTTTTAATCTTAATTCTCCAACAAAAAACAAGAATAAATAATAGGTAGAATAGAAAAAAAAATAAATAGAATAAATAATAAATAAATAAATAAATAAATAAATAAATAAATAAAAAAATAATAATAATAAAATAATAATAATAATGAATAATAATAATAATAATAATAATAATATAATATAATGAATAATAATAATAATAATAATAATAATGCAACTACTACTACAACTACTACTACTACTACTTACTATCTATAATAATAATAAATAAATGAATAATAATACATAATAATAAAATAATCATAAATAATAATAGATTAATAAAATAATAATAATATATAATAATACATAATAGATATAGATATAATAACACAAAATTTAATTGATTGCTCGAAAAAAATTCTTATTAAGATGGTTTTCGTATATAGTAAAAATAAAACATCTTCCCAACACGGTCCGGACATAATATTTATTATTATTATTATTTATTAACTACGTGAATTCTTGTTGAAAATTTGTAAAACTAACGTTTTTATAATTGAAAAGGAAAAATTTGTATAAGAGTGGTGCAGATGCAGCGACCGGTCGGCCTTGTTTAAATCTAAATTCCTCCTCTCTCTTCTCTTCTCTGCTCTCTCTCTCTGTCGCTCTCTCTCATGCCTCTCTATACGTTCATCATCTCTCTCTCCTCTTCTCTTCTCTCTCATTCTCTCTCTCTTCTACCTTTTATGATTAGTCAAGAAAATCTTTTTTTTTCAATCCTTTCAGGAAAATTCAATAATTTATTTTTCCATGGCTAAAAACCGAGAAGCATTAAATTGTATTTTATTGTATCCAATTATTGGGATTAAATCATGCGGCTAGGTTTGTATTGTGCTGAAATCTATTATATTTGTATCTAATATTTTATTTTATGGTATTATTATATAATATTTTGTATTGTACTGTATTGTAAAGTATCTTATATTGAGTATTTCTGTATTTTAATTAAATCCAATGCTTTACTCTAGAATATTGTATCGTGCAACATCACTGTATTTTAATATGACGTATTTTATTATGTAGTATTGCTGGATATCAAATCGCGTAGCATTATTGTGTTTAACTTTAATTTTATTTTTTATTTTTGCTGTATTATATACTTTATTGTGGGTTATTGTATTGTGCAGAATTTATTCATTTTAATACAATGTATTGTATCGTATTGCGATTTACATGGATGGAGTTGTATCATGCAACATTGTTATGCATTGTAATATACTGTATATTAAAGAAATATATCATATCGTATCATTTTCGTATCGTACTTGTATTGTGTGTTGTATTATATTTCAACTACTGTAATGTATTGCATTGATTTTTTTAATACATACAGAATGGATTTAAAGTATATTGCAATTTAATACATTTCATTCATATATTTACGTGTGTAATGTGTTGATGTTTATTGTATTATATTATTATGGTGTATTGTAGTGAAATCGTGAAGAAATGCTAAAATACTTTGCAGTTTAAAAAGGAAAAACTGAAAAAATGAAAAAAAAAGAAAATTTAAACAAATTTCCTTTGCTTACTTATTTATTAATACTTGTCTTTTCTAACACGATTGTAATGTTATTGCATTAAAAAAAGTTTAATTTCGTATTTGCTATGAAATATGTTATTTTTAAAATTTTATTTATATTTTATTTTTGAAATGTTATTTTTAAAATGTTAATTTTTAAATATTTTTAAAAATATTTTTGAATGTTATATTTAAAATTTAATTTATATTTAATTTTGAAATGTTATTTTTAAAATATTATTTTTTTAAATATTATTTTTAAAATGTTTTTGAAATATTATTTTTAAAATTTTATTTTTTATTTTTAATATATTTTTTTAAAAATTATTTTTAAAATATTTTTGAAATGTTATTTTTCAACTTTTATTTAGATTTTATTTTGAAATGTTATTTTTAAAATTTTATTTTAAAAATGATAATTTTTAACGTCATTTTTTAAAATGTTATTTTTAAAGTGTAATTTTTTGAAATGGTAATTTTCAAATGTTTTTTAATTTACTTTTTAAAATGTTATTTTTAAAATTTTATTTTCAAAATGTTATTTTAAAATATTTTTTTAATGTTGTTCTTAAAAATGTTATTTCTAAAATGTAACGAGTTATTATTGAAATGTTAATTTTAAAATGTTATTTTTTAAAGTTTTATTTTTTGAATGTTACTTTTAAAATTATATTTTAGAAATGTTATTTCTAAAAAGTTATTTTTTGAAATGTTTTTTAAAATGCTACCTTTAAAATGTATTTTTGAAATGTCTTTTTTATTTTGAAACTATTTTTAATGTTCTTTTAAAATGCTATTTTCAAAATGTTATTTTTTTAAAATGCTATTTTTAAAATGTAATTTTTGAAATGTTGTTTTTAAAATGTTATTTCTAAAATGTTATTTATTATATATTAGTCCTCCCTCCAAATATCATTAAGACCCTTCAAGAGAAACTTTAAATATATATGTGATACACTAAATTGATTTAATTATTTTTTGGTTTGAAGAGAAAAAAATTAAAATCTGTCCACGAGGTTAAAAATATTTAGAAGGGTATAAAGCAAGCTTTTAAAACCACTGCTGTATTGTATTGTGAGGTATTAAGTTATATATATATATATATATATATATATATATATATATATGATATATATTATATATATATATATAATGTATACTATATATAATATATATATAATATATATATAATATATATATATATATATATTATATAACTAGTTATGCAATAATATATAATATAATGTCACTTCCTATTACATTACATACCTAACTAATCTGAAGTCAGCTAACGAAATCGAAACTATCAAGGAGTTAAACAGATCTTTCGGAAAAAAACTGTCCCTTAATTCAAGTAATTATATTTTTTTTTAAAGAGAGAGAGAGAGAGAGAGAGAGAGAGAGAGAGAGAGAGAGAGAAGAGAGGAGAGAGAGGAAAAAAAAAATGTTTCTGAATGATGTTTACCCCTCCTCCATGAAAAGTGAGAATATGGTAAAATAAAAATAGGCTGATTTTATTATTTAATGAGAGCTGCTCTAGCTCGAAAAGTTTATACACACACACACACACCACACACACACACACACACACACACACACACACACACACACACCAGCACACACCACACACACACACACACACACACAACACACACCAACATATACACTATATATATAATATATATTATATATATATATAATATATTATTTAATATATATTAGTTGTATGTTGATATGATATATGATATATGATATGATATATATATATTTAATATATAATATAATATTATTATATATATAAATTATATATAATAATATAAATATATATATATATATATTATAATATATATATATATATATATATATATATATATATATATATATATATATAACTATATATATATATAGATAGTTATATATATATATATATAGGTACTTTATTAAACCAGGGGTAATAAAATATTTAAGGTTATAAGTTGGTAAAACTGGGAAATACATTTTAAGATTCAAAATTTACGAAACAGAAAAAGACAAACTTTCTTGAAAGTGGTAAATTTTAAAAATAATTTAATTCATATTAACAAAAAACTTAAAAAGAAATGATATATAATATATATAATATATATAATATATATATATTAATATATATATATATATTATAATTATATATATTATAATATATATATATATTATATATTTGGGCTCACACCTAAGCTTATAAAATGAGTAAGGCTTAGGCAAATTTATTTTTAAGTTTAAAATTTGATTATGTACGTAAGTTTGTAGAAGGAAATTTAGACCCATGACAGTTTTTTTTTTGTTAAATTAAAAAAAAAATAGAATGGGATACACGTTGCCCCCAATGCACAGCAGACTGCCCGCGGACTTACCGCGGGCTCCCGCAACACCGGTGCCTAAAATTAAAATAATTCTTCTTTTTTCGTACAACAATGAAAAACACAAAACTTAGCGTAGGTAAATAATTCTGAGATAGCATTCCAACCATTCCGATACTAATTTATTATTCCCCCTATATATATAAGATATATATAATATATATATATATATATATATATTATATATAAATTATATATATATATCTATATATATATATATAATAATATATATATCTATTATATAATATATTAATATAATTATATATATATAAATATATATATATATATATATATATTATATATATATTGGTCAGC
>JABUQX010067375.1:25000-30000 GCA_015478945.1 Trachelipus rathkii
AAGAAAACTACATGGACATATCTATTGATATTATGTTATATTATAATATATATATATATATTATATAATATATATATATATATATATATATATAGATTAATATATATATATATATATAATATATATAATATATATAGTTTATATATATATATATATATATATACAGTGGCGTATCAGGGGGGGCCAAGGGGGCCATGGCCCCCCCCGAAATTTTCTAGACACTAAAAAATTTTAAGTATCATTTCGGTTAATAATATATTAAATAAATTAATAATAAATAATAAATAAAAAAAATAAAAAAAATAAAATAATAAATTAATTTTATATAATCGTTCGCGTGCAGGAACAAAATCTCTTAAGTCCTTTAGTTTAAAATACTTCAAGCCATCAGAGAAAATGCAGACATTAGATTTTCAGCAGATTTTTCAAGAATGTGCAAGCGTATCAGAGCTGGGTATTGAAATTTCTGTACCAAGAATGTTAACAAGTTCCAAAAATACACACCCAACATTCCTACTTCCGACCCCACAAACTTTTTATATTGCACATCCATTTTTATACCATTTTTGGAAGATTTAATATCAGCATTAGGAGAGAGGTTATTAAACCATAAAAAAGTTCTTTCTTCCTTGCAATTTGTCATACCGAACAGGTGTAATGTGCCATACGAGAAGATAAAAGATTGTGTAACATTTTACAAGGAAGATCTCGAAAGCCTAATATAAGATTTAGTAAAAGCAGAATGGGATTTATGGAAGTTGAAATAGCATCACAGCACAGATCGTACAAAAACAGCAATAGACGGACTACTTTCTTGTTCAGTCACAATTTCCAAATATTTACATTTTGTTCAAAAGACTGGCAATTTTACCCGTGTCTACTGCCTTCAGTAGAAGAAGCTTTTCAACCATTAAAGACTTTGAAAAAGCTACTTGAGAATATACTAAATTGGAGCTGAAGAGACTTACGGACTTGCCCTCTTCTGCCATACATCGAAATATGACATTAAATAACTGAAGAGGGTTATCTCGGATTTTGCTCACTCCATGCCAGGCGATTAAAGTTAACATATTTAGGTAAGATGATTTTAGTAATAATTCGTCCATCCATTTTATATAATATATATATATATATATATATATAGATATATATATATATATATTAAGAAAGAATATATTATTTATCACCATAAATACTTATCCAAACATATATCATATATTATATATAAGAAACATTTTGTCTGGCCCCCACCCATATCCCCCCCCATAATTACGCCACTGTATATATATATAATATATATATATAATATATAATTATATATATAATATATATATATATATATATTATATATTATATATATATATATATATATATAGATAATAATAATATATATAATATATATATATATATATTATATACTAATATATATATATATATTCCGAGAAAGATTATAGTCTAAATATATTACCTTGACCGAAATGGCTTATTTTTATTTATTTATTTTTTACCTATATCGTAAGAATTTAATGTTTTTTAAATACTAATTATGAACTCATTGCTTTTAAAAAAGATAAATATAAAATAATATGACTTCTTATTTCCATTTATTGAAAACAATTGGCTTTGTGGGACGACAGATAAAGCCACTTCAGCGGATTTCACCCAATGGTGATGAATTTTTATGAAAAACTTGAAAATGATCTGTGCCAAAAAAACGATATCGTGTGCGTAAAAAGAAAAAAAAAAAAACAAAAAAAAAAAACGGAAAAATGAGCCTGAAAAAGTTAAAAGTCTCCAAAATTTCATTTTCAAGCCCATTTACCGTCAGATGCTTTAAAAAAAAAATAAAAAAAAATTAATAGGAATAAAATAGCAATCCCTTATGTTAAATGAAGTCAAAATAAATTAATTCAATTTACAAAATTTAGAGAGTTGTTTTGATAAATTCCTCAGGTAAAATGTTTTAGATTATAACTCCAAAATTAGTTGGCTTTAATGTTGACTTAAAATCGTGCTGGCCAGGGAATTATTAATAAAAATTGATGATTGATAACAAACAGGCACATATTGAGTTATTATTTTTACAATAAAAGTAAACTAAATTCCCTGCTTCAATAGCCTAATGGGAATGTTTTTTATGTTTTTATGTTTTTATGAGAATCAAGTCTAGGCATGAGAAAATTGTTACCAAATTTGCCGATATTTTTGAAACTTTAATAAATTCAAAAAAAAATTATATGTTGATAACATAAAAATCACAGTTTTAACATATTTAAACAAAAAAAAGTTTGAATTTGATGATGATTCAATATATTTTCGCTATTGATAGGACAAGCTGCGTCACCTGACCCAATTCTGAAGCTTTTTTAAGCTCGAAAAAATATAATAGTATTAAATTATTAATAAAAATTAATAACTTTAGATTGGGCAAACAAAATTATTGCACAATTATTATATTTTATATCAAATTAACAAAAGAATTCGAAAAAAAAACACCGAAGGAGCTTTAAAAATAGGGTCCTAATAAAGGCTTTTGTTTACTAAATTTAGTTCAAAAAAATTCCGCATTATGACGTCATGTGTAAGGCATTTATGAATGGAAATTTTCAGTTTGCTTTGACTATAGTATTAGATTGTGGTATCATATAGCAGCAATATATTAAAAAAAAAACAAAAAAAAATTCAAAACTGACCATTGTGTTGGTAATTATAATGTTCAACCTAAATGATTAAATAATATATATATATATATATATAAATAATTATAATATATATATATATATATATATATATATTATTATATTTGTTATATATATATATATATTTATATATTGTTTATATATATATAATACTAACAATAAATTAAAATGATATAAGAAATATGCGAAATTTTAAAATATTAAGGTGTTAACTTTACATTAGGCTCGCCAGTTATCTTGAAAACTACGACTTGTATCAGAAAGCAAATAACATATTTGGAATGGTCGTAAAAATGTAGTAATGGAAAACGTTATTTTTTTTTTATTTTATATGTCAATTACAAAAATATGCATTATATTAAATTTGATGAAAGTGTACGAGATGTTGATTTTTATTCCTGTGGCAACAAAATCTAGCCAATCAGAAGACAGATTAATTTATTTATTTGTGTATGCAAAATTTAAGGAAACGAAATTTTTTTTTTTTAATTTATTAACGTAAATGCATGGCACACGAGGGTAATCTACGGGGGTTCCGCCCCATACCCCCCGACCCGTAAGTGCCGGTGAAATAATTTTCAAAAATATAAAAACTATTTTTTAATGTAATAATACAAAAATCATGATTTTTAAAGTTATCCTTAAAATCTTGAACTGATAGAAAAAAAACAACATATTTTTATGGGTAATTTGTTTAAATTAAGTTGGCAAATGTAAGGTGATATCCTAGATATTGCAATTTATTTTATTTTTTTTTTTTCAACATTACCATACTAATTTTTTTCGCTGATTCCAAATACATCATTGGTTTTCCTGTGCATATCGTAGTTTTTGAGATAAGTGGCGTCTCTATTGTATAAATAATAAAGTAAGCAATAACGTACATTTTGCATGAGAAAGAACATATTTTTAATTGTTAAAACTTAATACCTGAAAGAATTTAATTAAGGTAAGGGGAAAAATAATGTTTCGGGGTTAATTCGGTCCTTATTGATTTTTTTTCATATATTGATTTGTGTATACTAAACAAAACTTATTATAATCTGAGCTAGGATGGTTCTAAGCCAAAACCTAACCTATATGGATCGACGATGCAATAAACCTATACCTAACCTATATAGATCGACGATGAAGTAACCCTATACCTAACCTAGATGGGTCTACGTTACCGTAACTTTTTTTTTCTTGTTTTAGGGTTTTTCTAAATAAGATATTTGCATTTCAGAAAATATTACGGAGCCTTCTCTTTCTCCCGTTAGCTGCCAAACATACGATGCTTAAAAAATACGATTTTATTAAATAATTAACTTTTTTTTTTTAATTTGAAATTATTTGATCCTGTTTATCAACACTGACATTTATTGTTAGTATCATATAAGAACAATATATAAAAAAAATAATCAATAATAATCCATATAATCAATAATGACCCAGGTGCTGATAGTTTCCCCGCATAAATACTAATAATATAAATGAGTTGCCAATAGCTAATTTAGATAGATGTGAATGTGATTTTTTTTTATTTGCGAAATTTGTACATTAAGCTTCTCAAAAAGTTTATTTGAATCAAAGGGAAAATCGCAAAAAATATATCGGCATGCAGGTGAATTCGCAGTGGGCCAGAAGGTCTCGGGATCGATCCGCCCCTCTCCTCCAGGACTCCTCAAGCCCCCCCCCCCCTAGTTCCCTATTCTTCCACCTCATATTCTGTGAAGTCTTAAGAAAGCAAGGACCTAATATCCAGTAGTGCCATTATTATTATTATTATTATTATTATTATTATTATTATTATTATTATTATTATTATTATTATTATTATTATTATTATTTATTATAGTAGTAGTAGTAGTAGTAGTAGTAGTAGTAGTATTAGTAGTAGTAGTAGTAGTAGTAGTATTGACACTTTTCTTTATATTTTTATAAATAAAGGTAAAGAGAATTAATTTAGGTTAAATTTTTAAAGATAATCTTTCATCATCAATCACTTCTTTTCCTCATTATCAATTCCAAAAATAAAATAAAACCAAAAAATAAAAATAAAATTTTTAAAAAGAAATAAAAAAAAATATGAAAAGTTAAAAGCGGTGCTAAGTAAGACTTGTGAAGCTCCTTATTGTTGCCTTTGTTCATAATGGATTCTCATTAACATATAAAGAACTCATTTTCCCTCCGTGCTTGTTTCTCTCTCTCTCTCTCTCTCTCTCTCTCTCTCTCTCTCTCTCTCTCTCTCTCTCTCTCTCTCTCTCTCTCTCTCTCTCTCTCTCTCTCTCTTTACGTTTATTTTATCATCCGTAGATGTTT
>JABUQX010067375.1:35000-45000 GCA_015478945.1 Trachelipus rathkii
AAGATATAATATATATATATATATATATATATATATATATATAAATATATATATATAATATATAAATATATAGAACACTATACCTATATATATATATATATATTATATATATATATATATATAATATTTTACCTTTGCTGCCCCGCCACCATTTTTGTAGGAAAGGGGCTGTCCTGAGGAATTCGGCCATCCGAACAGGCTCAGTCCAGAGGTCCTCCATTGATAAGGTGGCTCAAGTGACCTTGTCAAAGATCAAAGCTGGGCTGTTCAGTATTAGGTGCTTAGTGCCATCTGGGGAAGGTGAATGATATCTTATTCTATACTTATATTTCTGGAGATAGTGATGGTGTCTATAGAGGAGACGGGACAGTTTGTACCAGTTTGGTGGTCCAATGACTATTCTGTATGAGAAATTCGGGTGAATGTGTTAGAAGAATCGTGTTGTTTTGGATTGCGAAGATTACTCTTTTGGATTATTTGTGTATGGATATGTTTTTTGATGATGTTAGGAGGTGGAAGTATAGTATTGTAGATGTTTGAATAGTATGTTGCGGGTGTGTTTTGTTATGGTTTGCCCTTAGTGTTGCTGGGTGCTGGAGTGATTTGTGTAGTGGGTGGTCTGTTGATAAGAATTTACTTTATGGTTGGCAGTCAATCATGTCCAGATGGTAATTTACTGGGAGTAATTTTGTTTCGGATTGGAGGTGATGAATGGGTGTGGTGGAAGGCATCTTGTTATAATATTATAGTATATATATATATATATATATATATTATATATATATATATATATATATATATATATATATATATATATATATATATATATATATATATATATATATATATATATATATATATAAAATGTGTGTGTGTGTGTGTGATTGCCAATTAATTTAATCGTATCCTTTTAAGATCTATTATAATGTCATTTGTTTCTACATTCTTAATTGGCTCTCTCAGAACCTGAGGCACTGGCACTCTGTATCCCCTTGGCACTAATTAGTCTTGGGTCGTCAATTATCACGTGTTGTAAACGTAAATCCACTGTAAAAATGACACTTTATAGACCCTCTGTTTTTTAATGTTTTTAAACAAATGAACGTTTATACTCTTTAGCATACGGTATCGTATGGTTAGAAATATATCGATATCGAAATATCGAATCAGTAATATCGATATTTTTATTTCTTGTTGCTCATTTGTTATTTATTGTATGGGCAGAAAAATATCAATCAATAATATCGATATTTTTATCTGTTGTTACACATTTGTCAATAGGAATATATTTCGATATCAATATGTCGATTCAATTTATAGTATCGATATTTTTATTTCTTATTACACATTTGTTTTTGAGTAGGCAGAAATATATCGATTTCGATATATTCAATTCATCAATACTATCGATATTTTATCTATTGTTACATATTTGATATTTTTATGATTTGATAAAAGAATTTATCATGTTGAAGAATCTATATATTGGTGTTAACGATATTTTTGCATCTTTGATGAATAATGAAATATATCAATTATATCGATTATTAGATATAAGGGATATAATATATCTGCTATATCGATATTCGGTACCGTACATAAACATTTTGATTATGATGTAGTGATGAGAGTGCTTCACACGAATGAAACTTTAGACTATTCACATGAGGTCAGCAAATTTTTGTCTTTGCTGATTCAGATCTTCCTGAATCGATATATGATTATAAACGCTCCAAGAATGCAAATTGAAAATGAGACACGACACACCAGATAATCTCTCGCTCAAGAATCAGCTTTTAAATCGAAAGTACTGTGTTTCCTGCTATGCTGTGTTGTATGTTGTATATTTTGAATGTGAAGTGTTGTGTTGTGTACTTTTAGTCTGCTGAGTTGTAATTTCTGTTGTATCTTGATATTTTTTGTTTTATGTTGTGTTATAATTTATGCTGTATACTTTAAATGTGTTCATGTCTTGTATACTTTGAATATGTAGCGTTGTGTTGTTCACTTTTGAGTTTGCTCTGTTGTATTGTCTGTTGTATTTTGATATTTTGTATTTTATGTTGTTATAATTTATCCCGTATACTTTAAATATGTTATTGTGTTGTATATTTTGAATGTGTTGTTTTGTTACGTTGTACAGGAAATCCCCGATTTACACGGATAATGTGTTTCCAAAAAGGTCAAGCGCTAATCGAAATCGCGTTAATCGGACTTGAGAACCAATGAGGAATGATGCAAATTAAATCTGAAGTTTAACTGAAAAATATTTTAATTAATTATTTTACAGAAAATTGAGTAACGAAAAATAATAATCGTTCATGGCTTTACTTTTGTTTCTTTTTATTGCCGTACAAAATTAATGAAATTATTATTTTTTTAATAAAAACCATATTGGGCGTAGCATGGTAAATCTTTCCATTTCTGTGTTTTTTTTGTGTGTGTGTGTGTGTTTTTTTTTTGGGGGGGTAGGGGTTTGTTTTTAATTTCACGATATTATACCACGGCGGCAAATCCGACTGCTACGATTTGTATATCCAGATCAATATCAAAGAATTGCTGTATTGAAATTTTTATTTTCTCCAAAATATATATATATATACTGTATATAATATATATATAATATATATATTATGATTATCATTATATATTTATATAATATATAGATATATATATAATATATATATATATATATATATATATATATATATTTATATATATATATATATATATATATATATATATATATATATATTAGATTTTCCATTAACAGACTTTCAGTCTTCCTCATCATCTTCGAACTTTGTAAGTCTTTTGACATTCTAGATTAAGGATTTCGTTCTCACTAAGCTCCCTCTGGTGCGATTCTATGACTTCATTTTCATTCTCATCATGCAGTTCTTCAATGCAGAGATCTTTTTCACGTTTTTATGCGAATCATAGAAAATTTCTTAACTTTGAACTATAGAAATAAACTCGGCTTCATCTTTTTAAAATTACAGAAATAAACTCAGCGTCTCTTTTTTAATTATAGAATTAAACTCGGCGTCGTCTTTTTTAATTACAGAGTTAATTCAATTCTAATAATAATTTAATATTAAATATTTGCCGCGTTAATTGAAAACATCTTAATCAAAGGCGCGTTAATATAGGGGATTTTCTGTATGCTGTGTTGGGTATGGCTGGTGTTTGTTGTATTGTATAGTAGTAGTAGTAATAGTAGTAGTGTTGGTTATATGTATATATGGGACCTCTTCTGTTTTACGACTCCGTCAGTTTTGATTTTTTTTTTGTTTTTTTTAAAATATATTTCTAGTATTGATCCTAATAATCAATTTAAGTTGGTAAGCGACCGGACATGATTCAAAAAATTTATAGGACCTTTTTACTTTTTACAACTCCCACAGTTTTAATTTTTTTTTTTTTTTACTAAAGAATACGCAAGGGTAAACCGCAAAGATGCAGAGTCGGGGTCTCTCGTCCTTCCGGGGGAACTACAACAGAGTAGGACTATTTCCCCCCCTCCGGGGAGGGTCTCCGGAACCCCGCTCTTTGGTATTTGGGGTGTCGCGGGGGTTCCTCCGCCCCTCCCCTACGGTATGGGGAAAACGTCCCCCCCTCTGTCCCCCGTCGGCTCGAGCCCCCTAATTTTTTTTTTTTTTTTTTTGCCGTTTTTTTTTTAGTAATTTTTTTACATTTTTATAATAAGGCTTATACGCTGATTGCAAATATGTAATTGGTTTTCCGTAAGTGTCGTACTTTTTGAAGATATTTAATTTATGAAAAAAAATGTTTTTTTTACATTTGTGTAATAAAGGCTTTTTCCGCTCTTCCCAAATTGGAAATGGTTTTTCTGTAAATGTCGTATTTTTTGAGATATTTTCTTTTTAAAACAATATTTAAACAAAAATGTATTTTTTAAAATTATTTAAAAATTACTTCGAACTTTGAATCATGCCGTTACCACTTAAATTAATTTGGTATCATATAGTAGCAAAATATAAAAACAAAACAAAAAAAAATTAAAACTGACGGAAGTTCGTAAAACAGAGATAGGACCTATATAGTATATATATATATATATATATATATATATATATATATATATATATAAATGATATATATATATATATATATACTATATATATATATATATATATATATAATATATAGAGAGAGAAGAGAGAGAGAGACGAGAGAAGAGAGAGAAGAGAGAGGAGAGAGAGAGAGACGAGAAGAGAAGATTTAGCTAAGTACAATGAACTGGACCATCGGTCCTTAACCTTTTACCCACGGACCTCTGGGGGGCCCGCAATGTCTTCAAAGGAGGTCCGCGATGGTTTGAAGAAATGTTTAGATCTTTTGCAGTTAACATGGAAAGAAAGAAAGAAAAAAAAAGAAAGTAAAAGAAAGAAAAAGAAAGAAAGGAAGGAGAGAAAACGGAGAACAAAAATCTTAACTCTCTTTATCTGTTGTGTCAAAGTTTTACTTTTTCTCTCTCTCTCTCTCTCTCTCTTCTCTCTCTCCTCTCTCTCTCTCTCTCTCTCTCTCTCTCTCACAAAACTATTCTCATGCATGTCATTTTAGCAACCTCTCTCTCTCTCTCTCTCAAACTATTCTCATGCATGTCATTTTAGCAACCTCCCATATAGCACACTAACGTAAAAGCGACGTCGCTTTTACGTCCCTTTGCGATGTGCGATATCGTATTAGTAACATAATAATTACGTCCCTGGGATGTGGAAATGTCAGCTCTCAACGACGTAACATGCGGCATCAATGCGACGTCCTATGGTAAACGTAGTATTTACGATACTCTTACGACATCCCTGCAACGTTACACGGTAACGTTGTATCGACGTAGTTTTAGGACATCTATTTTTGATGTAAACTTTTGTGTGTATATATTATTATATACGTATATATATAAAATATATATATATATATCTATAATATATATACTATATATAAATATATATATATATATATATATAATATAATATATATATATATATATATATATATATATATATATAAGTTATTACAGGTTACATAGTTTTAAATAAATAATTATGATTTGTTATGAAGGTCTTTAATTGCAAATCAAGTTTCCTTTTCACTTTTATTAAATAAAATTGTTAGTTTTATTTTCTCTCGAAAACGTTAGATATCATTAGTGGCGGTTTAAGCATGGCTTAATTCGTCATAGGCTTCTTCTTGTTGTAGTGCTGCCAAAAAACCAATTTATTTACTTTTGTGACAACACATGCTAAATTTCGTTCTTGTATTATTATTATTATTATTATATTAATTATATATATATATAAATATTAATATATATATACTATAATTATATATATATATATATAATATCATATATAATAATAGATATATATAATATATATATATATATATATATAATATATATATATTATATATATATATATATATATATATATATATATATATATATATATATATATATATATATTATAAATTTGGCAACTGTGTTTCTCTTTTAAATTTTACAACGGTTATCATAGGTATAACAACAAATCGATTGATTTTCCTAAAAAATGGATTTTTTAAGAATCTGTTAAACTCAACTATTACCAATAGATATTTCCGTGAAAGACATAATAAACAGAAACACATAATTAACTAATTTACAACAAAATAATTGAAATAACACCGGCAGAATCCCTCCAAACTCGCTTTCGCGAGATCATACCGTGACTGGAGACATAATTAATTATATTTATGAGTGTCCTTTAATGTACGACATTTGAAAAAAATAAAATTAAATTACATAATACAATTTCTGTAGAAAATAATGTATAAAATGACTTATAAACATCAAAACATAAAATGAAAAAGATTATGAAAGATTATAAGGAAATTTGCAGGAAAAAGACAGGGCGTTATTTATTTTTAAAAAGATATCGTACGCCTGGCAGGGCACGGAAACATTTATGAAGTTCACAAATGAAACGTGCAAAATACGTTAGCATTTGGAACGAAAAAATGATATCACATAAGATATAACAGCAATCACATATACGACGTATGTGTGATGTGACGAGTGCGACGAACATTAACGTCGCTGTGATGTATCTGCAACCATCTGTGCTATATGGGCGCTCTCTCTCTCTCTCTCTCTCTCTCTCCTCTCTCCTCTCTCTCTCTCCTCTCTCTCTCTCCTCTTCTCAAGAACTATTCTCATTCATGTACATTTTATCACCCCCTCTCTCTCTCTCTCTCTCTCTCTCTCTCTCTCTCTCTCTTCTCTCTCTCTCTCTCTCTCTCTCTCTCTCTCTTCTCTCCTTCTCTCTCTCTCTCTCTCTCTCGAACAATTCTTCTGGCATTAAGAAACCGTAATTTCGTTTCCCCACTATAAAATTTTTTGCTCCTTTTTCTTTTTCATGTATTCATGGATATCATTGTTACAAATGAATTTAGTGAGAATTATTTTTTATTTGTTTACATGAGTTTCAATTGCATTTTAAATGATTAGCAATAAAAAAAATGATAAATTTTACATTTTTTAAAAAAAATTTACATGCTAGATTTAGTTTTTTTTTTTTTCTTTTGTTAGGTCATTTTAGGTTAGGTGGTTAATTTAGGCTAGATTAAGTTGTTTGGTTAGACTATGTTGCTATGAAAATGTCAATAAATGCTAAATTTAGCAGTTTTTCAATTTCTTTTATTGAAAATTATAAAAAAAAAAAAAAAAAAAAAAAAAATTATATCAACAAAAAAAATTCAACTAATTGTAACAAAGATATCAATGAAAAGTCTAATTTTTTTTTTTTTTTTACATTTCTAAGAATATATATATATATATTAAACTATATATATATAATATTATATATATATATATATTTATATATTATATAATATATATATATATATATATATATATATATATAATATATATATTATATATATATATATATATATATAATATATATATATATATTATAATATTATATATATATATGGAAAAAGATATCATTATACCCAAACTAAAACCAGGAAAAGACCCCTCTCTAACCCTTCATCATATCTCCCCATCTTCTCTAATAATTATCAACTACTATAGAAAAAAAACCATACTAACAAAATAACTCCACACATCAT
The DNA here is from genome assembly GCA_015478945.1 of Trachelipus rathkii. Lineage (NCBI taxonomy): Eukaryota > Metazoa > Arthropoda > Malacostraca > Isopoda > Trachelipodidae > Trachelipus > Trachelipus rathkii. The sequence goes on from JABUQX010067375.1 coordinate 42,141, forward strand.
CAACACAAATTCCAACATGGTTTCAAACAAAACCACTCAACTACAACCGCACTCATAAACATTATACAACCACAATCAACGGTCTAAACTCAAAACCAACTCACAAAACAAAACCACAGCAACGAATCAACAAAGCATTCGATATAGTACCCAAAACATAACTTGATCCACAAAATAGCAAAAATCTAACATCCCCACTAAGCTAAGAAATGGAATTTCAAAAACATAGACAAACACAGACAAATACAAACAAACAATACAAAATCCAGAACAGTTAACATCAACAACGGAGTACCCTAAGGCGCAATACTATCCCCCACACTAACCTATTTACGGTCGATCTACCACAACCACAAACATCACACCAATCTAATAACAAACCTCACGAAATGACTCACCATAGCCACTACACCACCAGAAGCCTAAACATGCCGCAAACCTGATCACACAATACATCCAACCAACTTAAACATGGCTAACAGAAAACAGAATTCCGCCTCACCAGACAAATCTTCAATACATTAATCACCGACCGACCGCCAACTTGCGCTAACATACCTCCAAGTCTACCCAAACAAACATTGCTAGACCCTTAACAAAACTTCCCCCAAAATTCCTCGGTAGTAGCACTTGACACTGCATTCCCCTCACAAACCACACATGACAACAAATTTCATCTGCAAACGAGACACTGAGAACATTATTAAGAACCATCGCTGCACAGACTTCACAAACAAAAACCAACATCCACCACCATATACACAAACAATACATTCGCCCGACTCTAACTTACGCTTCCTCCAATGCACCCACTACCGACTAAAAATGACATAAAGAAATTTCAAACGACACAAAATAAAGCTCTAAGAATCATAACAGGATGCACATCAACAACACCACAACAACACCTACACGAGGAAACCAAAATTCTACCCATAAACACAATACTGAACTTTCCAAAACCGAAACACCCCAACACCCATGGCACATTGCACTCTCTAACCCCCACCACCACAGACGCAAAACAACCTCCTTCTTCACCAGCTCCATATTACAAACAAATTCTGACAACATTCCACCTCCACCAAACAACAACATACACCAAACAAATCCACCACGACAATAACAGAAAAGACCGCTTAAGCGCAGACCACCAATCAGCATTTGAAACAAACACCCCACCCGGAAAATCACCAGAAATACACTCGCTACCAAGAACCAGTCAGTCATCCTTGGTAGAAGCTAAGATGCGGCCACCACCTTAAATTACAATACTACAAACACCAGATCCACATTAACAAACCACCACAAAATCTCTCAAACATAAAAAGATTCCGGGGACAACATTCCACTTCCTTCAACTCGTTTAACCAACTCTCAACACAGAACAACATGGAACATATCATCCCTGGAGATCTTCTGGAGGAGCCGGTGGGTGGTGGGGTGTGGCCTCTCCCATGATGAGGTGGTCGGGTGAGAAGTATGTATATATATATTATAATATATATAATATATATATATATATATATATATTATTATATATAAATATATACTATATATAATATATATATATATAATATATATATATATATAATATAATAATAGATATCATCTAAAATCATATATAATATAAGAAAAAAATAAAAATACAATTAAATAGAAACAAAACTAGAAAAAAATTAAAAAAAAATTAAATGCATCACCAAAAACCTGATTCATAATAGATTGTAATATAATATCTTCTCTATTGAAAATATGATACATAACATTAATAATATATATATATATATATATATATAATATATATTATATATGTATAATATTTATATTATATATATATATATAATATATATATATATATAAAAAATAAATATCAGAATATAATTATATTATATATATTATATATATTATATATATTATACTATATATATAATATTATAATATATATATAAATATATAGTATATATATATATAATATATATATATATTAATATATATATAGCTGTCTCGCTAAACTCTCTGTCTATATATATATATTTTAGAATAAATATTTGATACATTTTCAAGTGAATATTTAAAATATTAATATTAATTAAATATTAAAATTAAAATTAAATAATATTTAATAAAATTAAAGATAAATAGAAATTATTAAAATTAAATAAATATTAAGTAAATAAATATTTGATATATTTTAGGGTTTTAAATTTTGGATTAAACAAAATATATTTAAAGGTGTTCTGCGGTGGGGTTGGCCGAAGCACCGGGTGCGGTGCCATGCGGAACACAATGCCAGTGTCCATGTGCGGTTGCGGGTTTTAAAAATATAGAGGTGTGGTTGCGGTGCGGTGCGGTGCGGTGCGGTGCAAAAAAATTACTTTTGGTGCATTGCGGTGTGTGGTGTGTTCAAGCTGGTGCGGTGCGGTGCGGTGCGGTGCAATGCGGCGCGATGCGGAAAATTTGGGTGCTCAACCAACCCTAGTAAGAAATAGTTTAGAACTGCAGAAGTGGACAGTTACACCTACGAAACTTTGTGATAAATTTTAAGGAATGATTCCTCTTTGGTTTTCAATATTGCTTTTGACACGTTAATTGTGTGTTTTATTATTATTATTATTATTATTATTATTATTATTATTATTATTATTATTATTATTATTATTATTATTATTATTATTATTATTATTATTATTATTATTATTATTATTATTATTATATAAAGGAAATAATTAAAATGAATGAAACGTTATACCTAGCTGTAAGTTGCCAAAATTGTAACAAACTGTTCTCTTCTTTGTCATAAGAATTAGCTGCCGGTTCGCATCGCTGTTTAAAAAGAGTTAAATCAAAATTGTTATCT
>JABUQX010067375.1:47500-49848 GCA_015478945.1 Trachelipus rathkii
TACAACTAATATATGAAAAAAAAAGTAAAAAAAAAAAAAACCATTTATTCTGCCACCATGAACCGAAACAGCTTCTCAAACGGGTGAAACCTCTTGATTATCGCCTTTGAAGGGTCGGTCCTTGAAAGCTGGGTTCTTGAATCTAACCTATTTATGTTAGAGGATGTCAGTACGGTGTAGAGCGTCCGAGTATGTCATCTCAGTCGCAACATGGCTTTTGGTCGACCCCAGAGGCAGGCAAATTGTGCTTCTACCTTTCACAATAGTTCTTATTTACTATACAAATTTAAGCGCCGTCTTGATTGCAATATTTCGTTTATTAATCGTACAGAAACGAGGAAGACAGGGAAACCTGTTGATATTCGCCTAAGGGGCTCGGTCGTTGCAGAATTCTTGACCTTCCCACAAATAGTTTCTTTATTACTAGTAGTAGGGATTATATAACTATATATATAATATATATATATATATATAATTATATATAATATATATTATATATATATAATATATATAATTATAATATATATATAGGCAATTTATGTTTTACGACTCCGTCAGTTTGAATTTTTTTTTTTTTAACATAGTGTAGTATATTGATACTAACATTGAATTGTAAGTTGTGGGACGACAATTTCAAAACTTCCGAAATATTTTGAATAATTTTTTTAAAAAAATCACATTATATAAAAAAAAAATTCAAAAAGAAATTCAAGCAAAAGTACGATACTTACAGAAAACCAATTACATATTTTGGAATCAGCATATAAGCTTATTACAAAATGTAAAAAAAAAAAAACAATAAAAAAAAATAGGGGCTTCGACCAACGGGAACAGAGGAGGGAAGTTTTCCATACCCCGTAGGGGCGGAGAAACCCCGCGACACCCAAATACCCAAATACGGGGTTCCGGAGACCCTCCTGGAGGGGGAAATAGTCACACCCGTCGTTCCCCGGAAGCCGAGAGACCCCGACTCCGCCATCTTGCGGTTTACCCTTGTATTCCTTTAGTTAATTTTTTTTTTTTTTTATACTGACGCCAGTCTCATAAGTACCAGGTCCGTATATTTTTTAATTCGATGTCCCACAACTTAAATTATAATAGGATTCATTACTGGAAATATATTAAAAAAAAATATCAAAACTGAACGGAGTCGTAACATAAGGTCTATAACTATAATATATATAATATGGATATATATATTAATATATTATATATATAAATAGTAATATATATATATAATAATATAATATATATATATAATAATATATATATATATAAATATATATATACATTATATATATAATTTATATCGGCCAGCATCCCGAAGAGTTCAGGCATGTAACTAGAAAACTATAACATCTACAGGAAATAAATAACATTTTATTCAGGAAGTAAATTCATCGAGGAAACTTAAAAAAATTTATTTCTTCTAATATTATTAATAACTTCTTAAGACATATTAGAATATCATTAGACCGAATAGTGCACGCATCTGAGACTTGAAACCTGATTAGTTCGAGAGAAAAGTTCCACACTTTTTCGCTTGAAAATTATTTTTATCTATACCTTGGAGGTCAGCCGACGAGGGAGGACAGAGGGGGGGACGAAGCCCCCGTTCGTCCCCCGGTAGGCTGAGAAACCCCGACTCTATCCATCGTTCTTGGTTACCCGTGGTATTCGTCCGTTTTTAAAAAGAAAAAATTCAACATTTGCCACCTTGTGCTCAGTCGGAGTAAGCGGCATCTTCGAATTGTCAAAAAAACTGTAATATTTTCAACATTTACAATTTTAAATTTTTAGAAAGCGTTATTTTTTTTAATTTTTTTAATTTCTGCGGTAAAAATGTCTCCTGATAATAAAAGATATTATTTTCGTGTACGTTATAGTTCAGTACATGCCCTAACTATAGGGATGCTGAATATATTAATATATATATATATAATTATATTATAGAAGTATATATATATATATATACTATATATATCTTATTAATATTTATAATACTAAATATATATATAATAATAATATAATATTATATATATAAATATTATATATATTATATATATAATATACAACTATATATATATATATAAATATATATATATATAGCTATATATAATATAATATAATATATATATATATATGTATAATAGTATAATATATAATAGATATATATTATATATATATAATAATATATAGATATAATTATATATATATAGAATATATATATATATACTATATATATATATACTATATATATATATATAAATATTAATAATAAAATTATAATATAATATATATAATATATATATTATATATATATATATATAATATATATAATATATATA
>JABUQX010067376.1:0-2500 GCA_015478945.1 Trachelipus rathkii
TCCTTTTCCCAGTGATATCTTTGCTAAAAATGGGCATAAGACTATTATTTTTAAGATTTCTATGATGATTCAAATGATTTTTAGATGATTTTCGATAAAAATAAATAGATAAATAGAAATAGGTATTTTTGGGTATTTTCATTTCTGGGGGCATTTTTATTTTGTAAACAAGGTTAAATTAGGTTATGTTGGCTAAGTTAGGATAGGTTAAGTTAGGTTAGATTAGTAAGATTAGGTTGGCTTAAGTTAAGTTTAGTTAGGTTATGTTTGGCGAATAATATCATAAAATTTTTAAAAATGCCCATTTTTTTTATCGAAAGCCATCTTAAATTAAACATGTTGAAATCGAAAATAGTATCAAGGTCCATTTTTTGAAATCGAAAAAAATTATATAAGTCCATATTTAATGAAGATATCACTGGGAAGGTGAAACACAAAAGGTTCCATGTATATATATATATATATATATATATATATATATATATATATATATATATATATATATATATAGATAGTATATATATATATATATATATATATATATATATATATATACATTTTTAAATAAATATATATATATATATATATATATATATATATATATATATATATATATATATATATATATATATATATATATATATATATATATATATATATATATATATATATATATATATATATATATATATATATAGTTTGTTTCACCCTGTAGAAGTTATAAGATATTATTTTTCATATGGACAGATTTGGAGGTTCAAATATTTACATCATTTATTGGAAGGTTTTATTGCACACTATTTTGACTCCTTTGAGTTTAGCTATTAATTTCATATTTAAAATTAAAAGACCATTAGTTTATAAGGTAATTAATAATTAAAACCTATGAACGTATTAGATTAGCTTTCGTCTGTATTACAGACCTCTTTCGGTTCAAGCGTTCTTAAAACTAAAGATTAATTTATTGAACAATTTACAAAGCAAATTAGAATTTCTGGAGACGAACATAGTCCTGAACGTATGGCAACCAAGCGACTGGCAACCAGTGTACATTTCTATTATTTTGGTAGTTGTAATACTATTATATTAATACTTTAAATAAATAAACACAAACTTTCTTAAAAACAATCATATTGATTATGGGTACTACATGTCCACTTTATACCCTTTGCATACTATCAACAAAAAACTTTAATACCAATCCTGGTGAAAGTAAAATAGATCATCCACAAAAAAGTTTAATTTGCACACACTCTAAACTAATCCAAAACATTCACAAAATATCAAAAACTAATCTCTTCTATTTCCTGCCCCTTTCTCTACTTTTTCAAAGGGTCGGAGATGCAACCTGATCCAATATATGCATCCCGAAAAAATTAAAAAAACGCAACTTCCTCATATAAGGATATATTATTCCCTACAAATTTCACCGTTAAAAATCTGGAATACAAAAATTTTTGTTATATATAAGAGAGTATATATATATATATATATATATATATATATATATATATATATATATATATATATATATATATATATATAGTATATATATATATATATATATATATATATATATATATATATATATATATATATATATATATATATATATATATATATATATATATATATATATATCGCTCTTGTCAATTTTTGTTCAACTCGGGAACGTTGCAGGCCAAGCGTAAATTCACCAAAAGAAGTGCGCTGACCTCCTTGGTTCTCCTACTGAAAAATTTCTTTTCCTTTGTCAAAAACATCTCTAATAACTTCTGTAAATCTGCCTTTTCCTCCTCTTATTCGATCTGACGGATCTGTAGCTAAAACTCCTTCTGAAAAGGTTAATCTCTTCGGCCCCTTTTTAATCTACATTCTAACAACCCACCTCCTACTCCTTCTCCTCTCATGTGTCCTATGGCTCAGCCTGTGATTACACATGAACAGGTGTATGAGATCCTGAGTTAGAACGCTAGGAAGATTAGTGACCCAGACGGCATTCCTCCTCGTGTTTTGAGGGAGTGTGCTTCCAAGCCGGCGCCTGTCCTCTTTCGACTCCACTCTCTATGTCTTAATAATAATACTTTTCCTCAGTGTTGGAAGCGCTCATATGTTTAGCCGATCCCGAAGAAGTGTAGCCGCTCTGATTCTTCTAACTATCGCAATATAGCTCTCACTTGTACTCTGTCTAAAATCTTTGAAATTCTCCTCAACTCTCATTTCCTGGATCATCTGGAATCTTATTCCTTCCATTCAGATCACCAGTATGGTTTTCGACGGCCGAGGTCAACTGGTGACATTCTTTGCCCTCTCACTGATTTATGGGCTTCCACCCTTAAGGACTATGCATGTCTGGTGGCGCTTGACATATCCCAATCCTTTGGCCGGGTATGGCATGCGTCACTGCTATCTAAGTTTCCTTCCTTTGGGTTTCCTCCTTCTCTTTGCTCACTTTTGTCTAGTTTTCTCTCAGATCGTTCCATATCGGCACTTGTTGATG
>JABUQX010067377.1:0-2500 GCA_015478945.1 Trachelipus rathkii
TTAAGTGAATTCTGTAAAGTAAAATTATTTCTGAAGAATACTATTCTTACTAATTTTGATTTCTATTTAAAATTTATTACCAATTTATTTAATGTTAATTTTTAATTTGGATTATATAGGCAAATGCTCAGAAACGATTTAAATTTGAGCTTATGTATGTTTGAGATTTATTTCACCGCTTCTATTATTATTATTATTATTATTTATTATTATATTATTATTATTATTATATTTTAATTATTATTATTAAATATCATTTCTGTTTATTAAATATCGCGACTCTGTTTGCTGAACATAAATGCTAAAACTTATTATTCATCTTGTATCATTATATAAATTTCTTTTTCTTTTCTAAAGGAGCTATATATAATAATATATATATATATATATATATTATATATAATATATATATTATATATATAAATATAATATTTATATATATATATATATATATATTATATATATATTAATATCATATTATATTATATATATATATATATATATATATATTATATATATATATATATATATATATATAAGGTCGTAGCTAGGGGGGGTTGAGGGGATGAACTGCGATTTGCTTTTGCAAAAAATCGCAGTTTCTCCCTCATAAAATGAAAATTATTTTTCCTAGAAACCTGATTTTCTTCCTATTTTAAGGGCAAATATTGGTTGATTTGAAGTTTCACTATCACCTATATGCTTTATCTAGATCGAAGAATACTCCCAGAACTGTTTTCTTCTCAGAGAGTGCATTACTGATTGATGTGGTATATCCAGTGTAGAGGTGGGCCGTTTATCGCTTATGAAAGCCAAATTGAATACTAGAAAAGCTTGAGGGATGAATCTTTAGGAAAGAAAATAGGCGGCCTGCTGACCAATCAGATACTTTAAAGATTGTATTGCAAATCTTGAAAAATGTATGGAGAGTGGAGAAAACTTAAAAAAAAAAAAAAAAAAAAAAACGCCTCTGCCGGACCTGCAAGCACAGCTCAAAATCAAAAAGCAGAAGCTTTCAAGTCAACTCTTGATAACCTATTTAACGTTGCTCATCAGGATGCACTGAAAAACACTACTGAAGAAGACTAACAGTTTTTGTTACTCCAGAGAGTAAAAGGACGTCTTGGCTGCATGGGAGGTGCTGACATGAAACTCGTAAAAGCAGAACAACGAAGAGAAAAGAGACGAGCAGCTGAGATGGCAAGATTGGCAAAATCAAGAGAAAATATAGGTTTCAGTTTCAGAGGTTTCCTTCAATTTTTCTTTTTTTTCATGTTATTTAGTGCTGCGCTGGTACATAGTTTGACATTAGTTAAAACATTTATTAATTACAATTTGTTTATTTTTTATTATTTTTCCTGTTCAGATTAGTTGTTTGGTGCCATTATCTGTGAGAGCTTAATAATTTATTCTATTTTTTTTTGTTTTATTTTAGAAAGATTTTTGGATTAAGATGTAGAACTGGAATCTTCACTAAGCAGCACATCAGAGGAAGAGGAGCCGAGGCTAAAAGATATGAAAGGGAGGATAATTTTCCAGACACAAAGGAAGTAGGGCCAAAAATAAAGAAGAGGAAGTACTCTCGAGGAAGTGAAGAGATTATTACTGAAACATTGTCTTTATTGTTAGATAGGTGTAGTATTTCCAATAGAGGCGCAGTTCGATTAATATTAGTTACTGCAGAGGCGTTAGTTAGGTCATGACCCACTGAATTTAATTGTAAGTAGAGTGTAATAGGACTACGCAGACAGCAATTCTGAAAACAAAGGACTAAGCTTATATAAAATAGATTCAAAAATTCCGATTGAGAGGGAGCTGTTACCCACTATGATTTGAAATTGCTGTAAAAAGGGTAATCCTTTTGATTAGTTGTGGGGATGAGGAACAGTTGATAGGAGTTCCTCAGCCTGAAAATAGTATGGGAATTACTCAGGCAAAGCTGTATTTTCAGCAGTCGAACAGTGGGGGGCAGTTGGAAAAATCCAGGCAATGTGTTTTGATATCACTGCAGTAAATTCCTTTTGCCCCAGGGAAGCCTATCTTTATGCTAAAGCAATTATTATTGGAGAAAAATCTTCTGTATTTACCATGTCACCACCATATTTTAGAAGTTATTCTAAAAACAGTTTTTGATTGTAAAATGGACACAACCACTGGCCCTTAGCCAGATATTTCTAAAAAATTTCAGACTGGGTGGTGTAAGCTAGACAAGACAAAATTCAAAACTGGTAGTCAAGATGAAAATATTAGATATTAGATATTTAAATATTAAAAAATATTAGATATTAGATATTTAAATATTAGAAAATATTAGATAATTCGGACCAAATTTCAAGCTTTCTTATCGAACAAATAAAAAATCAACAGCTCATGTATGATTATAAAGAATTTACCCATCTTTGTTTAATTTTTTTTAAATGTCTCCCTCCAGAAGACATTTTTTCCAGATTACCTGGTGCTTAGATTACATCATGCCAGATGGATAGCAAAGGACATTTGT
>JABUQX010067377.1:7500-23314 GCA_015478945.1 Trachelipus rathkii
ATTTCTAATTGGAAAATTGAGTACATGGTTGTTTTCAATGCCTCAAAAATTCAATTCCTCAATCTTTAAACTCGACATAATCTTATGCACAAATATAAAATTTTCTTCGAAAAACAAACGACTCAAACTTTCGCATGTTCTTAATATTATTGGTGTTTCTTTTTCTAGTGAAGTTAATAGGAAGAATCACTTTACTTCTCCTTCTAAACCACCCTCTAAGAGGTTGGGTGTTCTGAGGCGCTTTCACAATTTCATTACGCAGCCCCAGTTCCTTGCTATTTATAAGGTTGTCGATTAACCCTGTGTGGAGAATGCTTCACACATCTGGAGTGGTTCCACTCTCCTGATCTCGCTAACTCTTTCGTTTCTTTCTACCAGTCTAATTGTTACGTCGCTTTCTTTAATTCTATCGTTATTAATTCCGAATACTTCAATCGCATACCTTACTCCATTGAGAAGAGGGTTCGTGTGACACGATATTCTACACAACCTCATCCGTTCTCTATACACTCTCTGACCTCAGGCTATAAAGTTCTATACTTGATCTCACATGTACTCCACTGTAAGTCTTGACACAATACTCAGTCTATCTATTTTAAGAACTTACCTTGACTTACACACTTTTCAAATGCCGTGTATGGGGCATGTCGGCTTTTAAAATTTGGATCACGCCTAGGGAATTTCCCAAAACTGTGATGGAATTGGGTTAGGTTTGGCATTTGCCATACAAGAGGAAGATATAGATACAGTATATATTATATATAATATAATATATATTATATATATTATATATATATATTAATATGTATATATATATACTGTATATATTATATAATATATATATATATTATATTATATATAATATAATATATATTATATATAATATATATATTATTAAATATATATATATATATATTATATAATTATAATAGTACTATACTATAATATATATATATATATATATATATCTAATATTATATTAAACTAAATATATATATATATATATATATATATATATATATATATATATATATGGGTATAGAAGGGAGGAACAGTTTAATGCCACAATATAAAAATAAAAATGTTACCCAATTACCTTCTCTTGTAACGATGCATCCATACTCTCCAATTCTCGGAAGAATTAAATTTGATCTATCACGATATTTTGGTAAGAACTGCATGATGATTGTTACAATCACAATTAGAAAAGGGCAACCCCAGGCGTAGAGGGAATAATAGAGGAACCTTTTTCTCGCTCCTGCAGGAGTATCTCTTCCAGTTTTCATAGACCTATCGAGATTTCAAAAAATAATTGAAAGCAAAGAGAAAAACTTTAATATTTATTTACTTAAAAAGTTAAAAATTTTATTTTTCGAAATCTTTTGTTATGTTAGGTTCATTTACCTATCTTACCTGAGCAAGGTCAGGTATGAAATTTTAAGTTCGCAAATGCATTCAAATTGAAAATAAAAAGTTAAACCACTCCTTGTCATAGAATGTTTGATAGTCTACCTCTATTCTACCCTCTTCCTTTCTAGGCCTACATGACGAACACAACTTCCAACTTCAGGCATCAAACATCCCAAGATAACATTGACTCTTCTAATAAAATATGCAATTCACTCCATGCAATTCCTCACATTCACTGGTTTAATTGATAGGAAGGAATATTTCTGTCTCACTTTCGGCAATGACAATCCTATGTTTGAATGCTTTTTACTTTCCACCTATGAATGACAAACTTAATTCGTTATATTCAAATCCAATGCTGTCACTGGAAACCCATTCATATATTATTATAAAGGAAATGAGGTATCAATTTTATTAAATATTATCTCTCTTACTATCATTGCCCACATGTTACTGAACGGTAAAATCTTCAGTTGAAATATTAATACATTGTAGCCCTTGCAACACTCCAGCCATTCTGATAGGAAAGAGGACGGCCATGAGGTGAGTTAGGAGGTCGTTAGGGGTGCAATTCCTTTTATTCTCAGACTTTTGTGTTAATTTCTCTCTCTCTCTCTCTCTCTCTAGGAGGAACTAATTAAATTGCTATAATATGTCGTGGAGAGATAAAGGAAGAGGTTAAAGAGCAGTTGGGAGGATGAGAGAAAGTGCTTTGAGAGAGAGAGAAGAAAGAGATGAAGAGAGAGAAAGCGAAAAAAAGGTACAAAGATTAACAAGATGAGACCGTTGGCTAAGATGAAAGAAATTATAAGGAATAAAAACAATGAGAGAAGAGACAAAACTATTTAATAGTTATTTACGAAATTAAATTAACAATTTGTTTTCCTAACTTTAAACATTTATTTAATTAAATAAAAATAAAAATATGTAAAAGAAATATTGCATATCGTAAAAGTGTCTTTGAAGTATAAATAATAAATATGTAATGATAATAAATAAGTGAGTGTGAGTTTTAATACAATTAGATTATACAAGTATTTTAATTAAAAAAGTTTGCAGCGAAAAATTTAATTTTATTAAAATTATTTTTATTAATCATATATAATATATAATATATATATAATATATATATATATATATATATATATAAATAATATATATTATTTTATATAAATATTAAATATATTAGTAGAAAAATATACTATTAAAATAACAATTTTATTACAAATATTCATTAGTATACATTCAATATATTCTATATATATATATATATATATAATTAATATATATATAAATATATATATATATATTATATATTATTAATAGTAAATATATATTATTATATTATATAAATTAATTATGTTACTTTAATAATTATAATATAATATATATTATAATTATCTGAAGCATATATTTATATATATATATATATAATAAATTAAATTTATATCATAATATATATTATATATAACTATATAGACATATTTTATATATATAATGTATATTAATATTATATAATCTAATAATAATTATATATATATATATCATCATAAATTTATATTGTAATATATAATATATATATTATATAATATATATTATATGAATAATTATATATATATATCGTTCAGAATTTGGTGCGTATTTTTCCTTGACTGAGTTTCAAATACTCAAAGCCATATTTTACACACTCCAACAGCCCTAAATTGCAGAACTATAAAGTCAATTCTATTAACGTACTCGGTGGTGGAAAGTTGTTCTGTAGTTGGAATGCGGTTTGAAGATTCTCCAAAGTATGTCTCATTGCGTAACTTTCGTCATTATATATACGTATTATATATATATGATATACAATTAAATATATATATATATAGTATATTATAATATAACTATATATAATAATAATATAATAATATATAATTTTATATATGATTACTATACAGATAAAATAAAAAGTCTAAATTGATAGCATTTCAAAAAAAAAATAAGAATATCATTTTAATTTTAGGAATGATTTGATAATTTCTCTGTTATATGATGTAAGGTAATGAAAACATATTTAAGCCAGTTGTGTTTTTCCTTTTTATTTGACATTATGAAGGGGATCTCTAGGTAAGGTTACACGCTAGATCCTACAGGGGATCGAATCGTTCAGAGAGAGGAGGATCTGTTTATGGAGAGGTTTGAGATTAGTAAATGTAACCTACATCCAATGCGGTTGTAGGAATCAAATTAGATTACATATTGTTAGATTTTAAATAGATGGATGGAATGAGTGACCTTGTATATAAGTTATAGTAGGGTATGATTACGCATAGAACCTTGCTCTCGTAAGTTGTGGAAAACTATCAAGAAGAAACTGATTACTTAATTTTTTGTCATTTACATTGACTCACTGAGGCATTCTCTTTCTTGCGTCATAGAAAAGGGAGAGTAGAGAGAGGAGAGAGGAAGAGAGAGAGAAGAAGGAGAGAGGAGAGATGAGAGAGAAAGAGAGAGAAGGAGGAGAGAGAGACGAGAGAGAAGAGTAGAGAGGAAGAGAGAGATGAGAGAGAGAGAGAGAGGAGAAGAGAGAGAGAGAGAGAGAGTAGAGAGAGAGGAGAGAGAGAGAGAGAGAGAGAGGAGGAGAGAGAGAGAGGAGAGGAGAGCGAGGAGAGAGAGGATGAGAGAGAGAGATGAGAGTGAGGATGAGGAGAGAGAGAGGAGAGGAGAGAGAGAGAGAGAGAGAGGAGAGGAGAGAGGAGAGAGTGAGAGAGAGGAAGGAGAGAGAGGAATTAGTTTGTTGCATTGCATCAAAATGTCGAAAATTTTTCATAGAGGTTTGATGAGAAATCTACAATCTACATCATATTTTAGTATGAATAAGATAGAGCTGAAGACTATGTATTGGAGTTACAAAAGTTATGCATAGTGAATGAAGGCAGGAGAATAGAGGTGAGGTCATAAATATAGTTATACTATTGTTGGATTACACACAGAATCAATGATTGCGTTTTTTGAGAGAAGGTTAATATTTTTCCGATCTCTCCTCCTAAAATTCACAATTACTTTAAAATTTTCTAGATGTAAGCAACCATCGAATTTCCCACAAGCTTGCTTGCTATTCGTGAATCTTTTTTGTCATTATTATATGTCTGTTTTAAATCCTTCGGAGTATTTGTTTTTGTTTTCAAACCAGTAGTCCGTCTTGGCAAACTAAAATAGTAACTGATTGATATGCCTGTCTTCACAGGATGGGACAGACAATGAATGTAACGTGATAAAGATTTTCGACGACCTCGAAAACACTCTAAGACATATTTTCATTTGCTTACTCATCTTATCATTGTCAACTAGAAAGTCTTTATTTTATTTCAGCGTCGTAGTTTTACCATCAAAGATTTTGTGTGTGTGTGTTGTGGTGTTGTGTGTGGGTGTGTGTGTGGTGTGTGTGTGTGTGGGTGTGTGTGGTGGTGTGTAGTGGTGTGCGCGGTGGTGTGTGTTGTGTCTCCTTTAATGCTTTCAGCAGCCAATTACCTAAGAATTTCACGCACAAATGTGTCGCGTCATTTCCATATATTTTATTTGTTGATATTTATTATTCATTATTAGTATTATTATTATTATGTATTATTATTATTATTTATTATTATGTATTATTTATTATTATTATGATTATTATAAATATTTTATTAAAATAAAATTTGAGACTTCTATAATTTTTTTTGCGGGTTGAGGGTCCAACTTTAGTGAACCTCCGTACCTCATATAGTAATATATATATATTATAAATATATATATACTCTCTATATTATATATAAAAATATTGATATATTAAGAATACTGTTATATTAATAACACTGTAATTTATATTTATTATTATTATTAATATAAGTCTATAATGGTTGGTGTGTTTTTGGAATTTATGAGTAGTTGTTTGCATTCGGATTTCTCTTAAAATTATTAAGGTATTATGTTATTATATGGTAGATGTTATCCAATTCAGTGTGTAGGATACTTATTTGATTGATTTCTTTAAGGTCACAGTCGACCACCCTTCATCTAACATTCCTATATACCTAATGTGTGTTGTTGTTGTTGTGTGTTTGTTGTTGTTGTTGTTGTTGTTGTTGTTCGTGTTTTGTTGGTTTGTGTTGGTGTGTGTTTGTTTGTTGTTGTTGTGTGTTGTTGTTGTCTGTTGTTGCTCTTTTCTTCTTTCTCTCTTCTTCCTTCTTCTTCTTCTTCTTTCTTTCTTCTCTTCTTCTTACTTCTTCTTCTTTTCTTCTCTTTCTTCTTCTTTCCTTCTTCTTTCTTCTTCGTCTTCTTCTTTTATATATTTCTTCTTCCTCTCTGCTTCCTTCTCTGCCTATGTCTCTATTTTTTCTTTGTTTTCTCTTTTCTTCTTTCTTTTCTTCTTCTTCTTCTATTATAGCATCCTATATATAAATCATTATTTATTTTAGATAATTTTGAAACCTTGAAATTTGATCAATATATTTTTTAATTATTATTTAATTATTTTATTTGATTATTGATATTATGTATTATTATATTTAATATTGATTATTATTATAACATCATGTGTATGTTGAATTCTATACAAGCATTCTGGTATACTAGTCCAAATTTCATTGCGACAATAAAGATGGTTGAAGCGTCATTACAGAATAAATTTGAAGGTCTCAAGCGTGCGACGACAGCATTTTTTCTTGATACAGTAAAGAATGCTCTGACAGGGCACTGGACAGTTTTGCTCTAGTGTCCAATATCGTGCGAGCATATGAATATCGTAGGTTCACATGTATGAGGGTCGACACACGCTCTTTCAAACCATTTATTGACGAAAAATACATAGCCTAATTTTAATTTACGTTTTGTTTTATATAACAGTCGGTACGGTTAATGAATGTGGTTTTTAAAAGATTATATATACTTGGTACAATTTAGTAGATATTTATATATTTATAGTATATATAGATATATATTATCTATATATTTTATATATATATATATATATATATATGATTATATATATATAGTATATATTATATATATATATATATATTTAATATATACTAATCTGTAAATTATATAAATATATATATTATAATATATAGTTCCATTTTGTATTGAAAATACGACAAAGAAATTATAATTTTATTTTATAATAAACAATATATATATAAACGGCATTATTATATAATATATATATATATATATATATATATATATATATATATATATTAATATAATATATATATATACTATCTATAATGATTATCTAAATATATATGTACTTATATATATATAATATATATATAATATAGTATATATATATATATATTATATTATATAATACAATATAATATATATAAATTTATATTATATATATATAGTATAATTATAAAGTACAGTCATAGCTATATTAGTATATGTAACTATTTAAATTATGTCAGTCATAGTTAAATTATAGTACATAATTACGATTTAATCTATAGTATATAAGGATTATACAAGTATATATATATACATATATATTTATATAGTTAGATAGTAGAATCAGCGCTGCATATATATATTATATATATTCTATATATAATATATATATGATATAATATATATAATATTTATAGTTTATAAGAAATAATTTCGTAGAATTTATTTCTGGTCGAGTTGTATTTTATAATATTCAAAACTGGACGTGATTTATTAGAATGCCATAAATTTGTGTTAAATTTGAATGTCGCCCATATCTACGTTATTGATTTATTATTTTAATTATTAATTCATTATTATTGATTATTAATTATTATTTATTATTACTTGGATATTTATTATTATTATGTATTATTGATTGATATTATTATTATTATTATTATATTATATTATATTATTTATTATTAATATATTAATCATTATATTATTTATTTTTATTATATATTATCATTATTATTATTTATTATTATTATTGATTATTATGATTATTAGTTATTTAATATTAAATTACTTATTATTATGTTATATTATTATATTATTATTATTGATATTATTCATTATTATTATTGATTATTTATATTGATTATTTATTATTATTTATTTATTTATTATTATTATTATTATTATATTATTTTTATATTAATGTATATCTAGTCTATTATTATTAATTATTATACTTATTATCATTATTATTATTAGTTATTAGTTTGTTATTATAGTTATTATTTTTATTATATATTATACTTTTATTATTATTCTTATTATATATATGTAAGTTATATTCAATATATTATTTAGTTATTTTATTATATTATTATTCATTATATTTTATCATATATTATTATTATAGTTATTATATGATATTATTATTTATTTATTTTATTATTTATTTTTATTTTGTTTTATTTGATAATTCTTAATTAAATTAATTAAGTTAATTTTATTTCTATCTAACACTTAATTTATAATTATTTATTGCTCAATTTTTTTATTTTTTTATATTCCCTAAAAAAAGGTTTGTGCTATTTTTAATTTAATTTTTAGTTTTGGTTTTTTATTTCTACCATTACATTCAACTCTTTGTGTCCATATATTAGCTTAAGTATTTTCTATTATTAATATATTATATATATAATATATATATATATATATATATATATATATATATTATAATATAATATATATTATATATATATATATATTTATATGATATATATATATATATATATATATATAATATTAATGATATATATATAGGTAAAGTCGGTAAAGTTTAAGCTTCCTCTTTATTGGACAATTTTTTTTATTGTTAATAATATAGAAAATCAAAAAAAGTTATGTCAAACCTAAAGTATAAAAAAAAAAAAAAAAAAAAAAGCAAATCTAAGATTAATTTATTAAAGAGTCGTAAAGACTCTATTGAGCGTAGTGATGGCCATTATGTAGGTCACTCCGGTTTATCTACCTTGAACCTCACGGAACCTAAATAACTTGACGTTAGAGCCAGAGATTATGCAGCAAAGTGCAGGACAACCTCCTTCCTCACCGGTTAGCCGAAGGTTCGAGTCCCTTGCATTGTCGGTCTGGTCATAAGAGCGCGAAAATACCAAACCTGTTTTCTCCTGTTTTCCTTGTCCATAGAGGAGAAATGGATTGAGGTGGATTGAAACCAATGCTGAAGAGGTCACTGAATGCTCCCAGGGGTCCTGTGATTTGGGAAAAAAAAGGAGACAGTCCTAGTCTGCCAAGAGGTAAAGTACGTTCATAAGACTACTTAAAGATTTAAAGGCGCTGATTGGTGGGAATTTAAAAAAAATAGATAAAAAAATAGATAGAGGAGGAGAATTGAAAAAGATATAATTTGCACAAATGAAGGAAGAGAAAAAATGACCTAAGTATTTCATATTGTGACAAAAATGCAACATACAGTTTGTTGTCGTGGAGTGGAATGCACGAAACCTCAAACGTATTGGTTCTTAGTCCTATGCTATGTTCCTAGGTTATTCATCCAATGAGTAATAAACACCATGATACAAGAATCGAACAATATAGTATATATTATATAAATATATATATTTATATATATATTATAGTATATATTATATATATATATGATATATATATATATATATAATATATTATATATATATAATATTATATATATCTTTATATATTTATATATATATTATATATATTAATATATATTATATATAGTATTAGAATAAAAATATAAGTATATTATATATTAAAGTATACTTTTATATATAAGTATCTATATATAACTACTATATATTATATATATAGTATATATTATATATAATATAGTATATTATTTAATATATATATATATTATATATTATATATATATTGGGACGTGCCTCTGGGTATGCAAGGTAGGCAGTGCATGCCTACAAAAGAAGTGAATTTCATTTATGTTAAGGTTTTTTATTAATTATTAAAACAATTTAATGCACATAAAGATTATATTCTTACGACCTTTAGCTATCGAATTTAAAAAATAATTCATTCTTCTTTCGTAAAAAGAGCAAAAATATTATTGTGCTTGCTCCCCGCCGTTAATGAGCTATCCTATAATTACGAATGCATTGGGTTGAACATGGGAGCGACTACCTGTGTTTCATTTTAATATATTTAATATAATCATGTGCCTAAAAGCATTCTGACTTCTGGCTTTTGACTCGCACGCTAATTTCCTCAGTGTTTACGCAATCAGCGATGTTGTCCAGTGGAGGATGTTCTCTCTCTCTCTCATCTCTTCTCTCTCTCTCCTCTCCTCTCTTCTCTCTCTCATCTATTCCTCTCTATATATATATATTATGTAGTATATATATTATATATATATAGTATATATACTATATTAATATATATATAATATTATATATATATATATTTATTATTAATATATTATATATTTATACAGTTTTATATATATATATATATATATTATAATATATAGTATTATATATAATATTATATTATATATATATATTAGATTATTAGTATCGCATATATACTATATATATATATATACTATATTATATATATATCTATATTATATATATAGTATATGTATATATATATCAGTATATTTTATATATATATTTATATATATATATTCATAATAAATATATATATATATATAATATATATATATTTTAAGTATATATATAATATATATATGATATATTATATATATATATATATATATTATTATTACTATATATTAGTGCTTTAAAGCTATATATCTATATATTATATATATATATATTTATATAGTATATATATAAATATTATAGTTATAATCTATATATATTATATATATATATTATTATATATTATATACTTAAATATTCAGCTTGCCTACCCTCTGCAGAGTATATATATATGATTATATATATATTAGTATTTAGATAGCCTATATAGTTATATAGTATATATATATATATATATATATATATATATTATATATATATATATATATATATATATATGTATGTGTGATGTGTGTGTGTGTGTGTCTGTAAGCCTATTCTAAAGCATTATGTCCCAAAAATACATTACATGACAATTTTAAGGGCACTTACAATACATTTATTTATTTTTTTTTCCTTTTTATATAAAAAAAAGGAGAGTAAACGTTCCGATGTTTTTAAAAGGCAAATTCGAAAAAGCAATACACAATAACCATAAATTTGTATTCTTCTTAGGCATATTTAATGGTGAAAATGAATTGTCCCTTTTTTGTATATGAGTATTTGTCCTATTTGAAGAATTTGTGTTTTTATTTTATTTGATGTATTTTAGTTCATTTATAAGAAATCTTTTATATGAAATTATTTTTTTTAATATGTTCTTTTTATGATAGTATATCCTTTTACGAATTTTTATCCTATTTAACGAGAGATTGATCTTTTTACGAACTTTTGTGCTTTTTAAGAAATAGTCTGGTCTTTTTCCAAATTTTATTCGAAGACGAGTCCGAATGGTTTACATGGAAAATGGTCGACAGGTCAAATGGTCGAAAATGAGATCAAAAAAATTTCCCAAACAGCCCGCCGCAGGCTTTAGGTTAGGTTAGATTAAGTTTAGTTAGGTTAGGTTAGGTTAGGTTAGGTTAGGTTAGGTTAAATTAAGTTAAGTTATTAGGTTAAGGTAAGTTAAGTTAAGTTAAGTTAAGTTAAGTAAAGTTAAGTTAAGGCAAAGTATTATGCACTGTAAAGGACAGAAAGAGAAATCGTTTTATTATAATTGTTATTATTCATGATGCAATTTATTTGATACTAGTAGAAATTACAGGATTTTTTTTTACATATCTGTTGAGATTGGACCTGTCCACCATTATTTTCCCTGTCGATCATTTGATACTAGTTTCTTTTTGTCCTTTTTTAAAGAAAATTTGTCCTTTTTACAAATTTCTTATTTTAGGACAACCTGTCCTTTTTTACCAGTTTTAAAATATTTTTAAAGAATTTTTAAAAATATTTTTACGAATATCTTTCCATTTAAATTTTTAAGAAATTCTTCCTTTTTCCGGAATGTCCGCAATTTTTTTTTTACTAATTCTTTTACTTTATTTGAAGGAAACTCTATCCTATCTTTATAAATGTAATTTAAATAATGTTATTAATTATTTTATAATCAAAATTTTTTATATTTTTTTATTTATTACATTAAATATTATTACATTTGTCATTTGTGTTAATTTATTTATTTCATTAAAATATTTTTAATTATTATTTTTATAATATTAAATATTATTTTTATAATCTGTATTAATATTATTTGTTTCATTAAATATTATTTTTAATTATATAATTTTTTTAAAACATTAAATTTTATTTTTTTACATTATTTATGTTATATATATTATATATATATATATTTATATACTATATATATATTATTTATATATATATACTAATTATATATTATTATTATATAATATATATATGATATTTTATATATTATAAATATACTATTTTAAAATAAATAATGCATACGTATATATAGTATATATATATATATATATATATTATATATATATATATATAATATTAAATAGATAAATAATATATATATATATAGTATATCTATATATAAACATATATATAAAGTAATTATATATTTTATAAATATGTTATATAATATCATATATATGTTATATATATATACTATGTTATATATATATAAAATATATATATATAGTATTATATATATATATAATATAATATATATATTAATAATATATATATATATTATATATATATATATAGATAAAAAAAACCATTATATATATATAATATATAGTATATATATATAGTATATATTATATATATTATAATATATCTTATATATATGATTATATTATATATAATATATATTATATATAGTATATTAGCATCAGTACATAAGGCTCAGGGTGGAAGTCAGCTCGCTTGTCAAGCGAGGTAGGGCCGTGGGTTTGAGACCGGGTGGAGGGCGAGAGAAAGTGAGCTATTCTCTATTAACTCTAGCTTCGCTCACTCAGAGTTAGATTGGTACGATTAATAGTTTGCCTTCGCAACTAATAGGGAAATTCAGTCGTTAGCCGGGACCCAAGACTTTTGCGATGGAGGGTCCACTGACAGACGTATGACTTCTAAGGGAGGACGTTTTAAGATATATTAATATATATAATATCTATAGTATATATATAATAATATATTATTAATTATTATTACTGTATCTATATATATATATATATATAGTATCTATATATATATATATATTATATAATATATATATTATAATTATTAGTACATATATATGTATATATTATTATACTAATATCAGTAGTATATAATATATATATAATAATAATATACTATTATATATATATTATAATTATATAATATATATATATCGGGTGCCTCGACAGCACTTGAGCCTTCATGCGGACACGGACAATTAGCTATGCTTAAATATGATATAGATAATCGAAATATATCATCAAATAATAATAATAATAATAATAATATATAATAGAATATAAAGATAAATAATATGATAATTATTTAATAATAATAATAATAATAAATAATAATAAATATAATAAATTATTATAATATAATAATAATTAGTTATATATTAATGATAATATATAAAAATAATGAAAATAATAATAAAATAAATAATATATAATATATAATAATAAAATAATATAATAATAAGTATAATATATAATATAATAATAATAAATAATAATAATAATAATATAATAATAATTAATAATAATATATAATAATATAATTTACATACTGAATAATTATTATTATGATAATATTATAATAATAATAATAATATAATAAAATATATAATAATAATAATATATAATAAAATAAAATAATATAAAATAATAAATTTATATTAATAATAAATAAAATAATAAAAATAATCAGATAAGATAAATATAATATAAATAATAATATATAATATTATAATATTAATAACAGATATAATAATAGTTAAATAATAGTATATATTATTATATATATAATAATATATATATCTATATATATTTATATATAGTATATATATATATGATACTCTATATATATAGTAGTATATAAATATATATATATTCATCATGAATAGAGAATATTTATGATGAATATATATTATTATCATAATAATATTATTATACTATATTACTATATATATATGATATTTATATATATATAATATATATATTATGTATGTGTTTATATATAATATATATAATAATATTATGATATATAAGCTTTATATATATTTATAATACATATATATATGTGATATATATATATAATATATTATATACTATATAATATATATATAATATATTATTAATATATATATATATATATAATCATATATATATACTATAATATAGATATAATATATATATCTATTTTATATTATTATATACTATAATTATAATATATATTATATATATATTATAATATATATATATATATATATTTATACTATATATATATATATATTATATATTATCTATATATATATATTATATGTACTACAAATAATATATATATATATATACTATACTAATATATATATTAAATATATACCAATAATATAATATATACTATATAAATATTATATATAATTATTTATTATTATATTGTATATTAATATATTTATGTATATAATATGATGATATTATATATATATATATTTACTATTATTTATATATATATTATATATCATATATATATATAATAAGTAAATATTGTCATAACTCTGATATATCACTTAAAGTATTGTATTTACATAATTTTTATAACGGTAACCCATAAGTCAAAAATTGAATTAATCTTCCTTCCGTTCTTAAAATTTCATAAAGATTTATATATTATACTAGTACTATATAATATATATATATATATATATATATATTAATATATATAATAAGTAATATATAGTATATATAATAAATAGAATATATATCTATATATAATACTATATTATATAGTATATATTATATTATCATATATATTATAATATATATATATTAGTATATTAATTATATATATATTATATATATAAATATAATATATATATATTATATTATGTATATATATATATATACATATACTATAATATACTCTATTATATATAGAATATATCTATATATATAAAATATTAATATATATTATATTAGTATAATTATATATATTATATATATCTATATATATAATAATATATTATATATATATAATATATATATATAATATGATATTATACCTATTAAAAACAACTAAGACAAACAAAATCAAATTAATGTTAAATAAATGTAATTAGGCTTAAAAAAAAAGAAAAAAAACAGAATGCGCGGGTTTTTTTTCGCTGGCTGGCGTTTTTCGCTTCGTCTGTTGTTTCATTATAAAAGGTTACAAATTTGTAGATTGAGTTAACTGCAATCTTTCTAAAAGTGTTTAACTTCATAAAGAGAGAAGAATTAACAGAAATTATAAGTAATTTTTGAAGAAGAAAAAAATATATTGAATTACATAAAATACTTGTAATACTACTACTACTACATGCAATAGTTACAAGCTAATTTCTTCTACTTTCTACTACTTTCTACTCTCTTATATAATAATAATAATGAATATAATAATATAATTAATAATAATATTAATAATATAGAAGTAATGAATAATATAATTAATAAAAAGAAATAATAATAATAACGAATTTGACAATATTTTAACTTAAAAAAGCTAAATTAATATCATAAAAGTATTAAATTAATATCATAAAAACACTAAATAAATATCATAAAAACAATAATCAAAATAATCATAATATTATAAAAACTACCATTTACCAATCTGGTAGCAATAATGAATATAATAATAGCTAAAATAATAATAATTACAATAATAATATAATTAATGAATAAATATATAAGTAATAAATATATATTTTAATCAATAATATAATTAATAATATATAATAATACATAATATATATCATAAATATAATCAATAAATAATGATTAATATAATTAATAAATAATAATTAGTAAAGATGAATAAATGAGTATATGTAGGCAATTTTAACATTTATATATAGTTATATAGATAGATATGAGTATATCTAAGTTTATATGAGTATATGTATATTATATATATTAATAAAATATTATTATATACATAATAAATACATATATATTATTAAACTAATATAATATTATATATATTCACTTATAATTATTACCATTATCTGTACTCCTGTATGTAAGTCTGTTCGGTGCAATTGGCGGTGGGGGGGGGCTTCCTGTCACAGCCGCTTCTTTTAAATAAGGTTGAGCTCACAGGCTACAGGACATGATTTTAGACAACCTGTGTCCCTTTAATTTAGTCAC
>JABUQX010067378.1:0-12500 GCA_015478945.1 Trachelipus rathkii
CGAATATTATTATTATAATTACGTTAGATGAATCAATTAATATATATCAACTTCAACTACTTAATATATCAGTTTAGTTAATATGAATAACTGCTTAATATTATATAACGTATTATATTATATATGATTGCATTAGAAGACAAGACTCAGAGTATAGGTGATCAACGTCACCTCAATCAAAATATCAAAGTGTGCAGTTTTCAAGTGGCTCAGACGAGACAACTTTGCCAACAAAACGAGAGCACACACAATAGAAGGATAACACTGCAGAGCTCTCTGCATCTACTGCGACCCTGCGCGATGCTACGAAACAGGAGAGTAGATATTTCCCTCGACAAGTCATCGCTTGAATAAGAATTTTGTGAATGAGATCTAACTGAGCTTACGAGTTGAGGGCCGGTGAATTATAACTGATTGTGAAATTAAAAATAATAATATTGAATACACATATAAAAAAGTAAAAAATTCTACTGAAATCTATATATCTCAAATATCGAAAGTAATAATGAATATAGATATTGAGATGCAAATATATGAACCTTCTTGTATACGTAAATTCGTAAGACCAAATATCATAAATATCCTTACATATATAGTGAGAAAAAATGAGATAAATATACATAAGACTACACTAGAGCAAATACTAATAATAAGCATAAATAATTATATAATACACATCAATATAATAATGACAGAAGTAAATAATAAATCCAATAATTATAAAGAATAAATATCAGACACCTATCAAAGCTCTATGTCCTGCAGTGATACATATCCGATCTAGTTAACTCTAACACAATCACTAAAAAGGAAACAGTCATGAAACTATCATAAACCAATATAACAAAAAAAGAACAAAACATGTAATCAAAATCATAAGAACTAGAAAAACTTGTTATGTTGTATGAATGAATGCAAATGATAAGTTGCTACTAATTGCAACTATTTTTAAATCCCAGAATGTATATATAAAGGAATAAGTTTTTATTTATAACACATAATATTATTAGTAAGATAACATATATTTAAATATCTAGTTCATCATATGTGTAGCAGTGAATAACTTTATAAATTACATTAAAAAGATACTATTAATATGCCACCGTAAATGTAAAAGCAAAAAACGAAATCTAGAGAACCAACATCTTCTACAATAAGTAAATTAATAACAGATTCACGTGAAGAATTTCTTACTACCCATGTCAGTAGTGAGAAGAAAACACAACGCATTTACAAAAGATTGTAGTCAATATTGTATTGAAAACTATCACCAAGAAAAAAACAGACATAGATACACAATATAACCTACCAGTGTGGATAAAGTTAGAAAATGTTTACCACGCTTGAGTAAATTGCAAGGGCAATATACTTGAGCCTGTTCTCATTTCATTATATTAATCAACAGTGGTTCAAGTTATGCAGAGACTATTTAGCATGCTAGAGCATATATATTGAATTAAAAGAAGAATACAGAAGGCTACCGAGTACAGAAGACGAGTAAGAAGGAAAGATTTGCATAAACTCAACACTACCTTCCTATATTGAATTTCAATTCATGCAGTATATATATCATTGTAAAAATCTCCTTTTAATAAGGAGGTAGATTGGTGGAAATAGTGTGGTGTGTGCATTATGTCATGGGTCCTTCCGCCTGCACCTGGAACAAAATTAATTAATATCGAATAATTGTGCTAAAACTCTGAAAAATATATTACGATATTAAGATTAGGGTGTGATGATGATGATATATATTATATTATATGTAGTATATATTATTTAGTAGAGGGTATAAGTGGAGTATATTAGAATATATGGTTAGTATAGTATATATATATTATATAGTATAAAGTTAATATAGTACATAATACATACTATACATAGTATATAGGTATATAATATTAATATTTCATGTGTGCTATGTCTCATAATTACACGTTCAAGAAGCGCTCCTGTGGGCCCCGAAATTTACTGGTATTCTCTACTATAAAAATTTTAAGCATCATTTCCGTTAATAATATATATAAGGCAGAGGTCTAATTATATTTTATGTATATATTTCGTTCGCACAGTGACCAAATCTCTGTAAGTCCTTTAATAAAATAACTTGGGGCCATCAAAGAAAATTCAATATATAACATTCCTTCTTTCAACCCACAGACTTAATATCGCACATTCTTAATTATAAGATTTTTGGAATGATAGAATATCAGCATTAGGAAGAGGTTTTTAAAATATAAGGAAATTATATCTTCGCTTGCAATTTGATCAACCGAACCGGCGCTATGTTTTCTCAATTTAATAATATTGTGTAACATTTCACAGGGAAGATCTCGAAAGAACAATTGAAGATTTAGTAAAGCAGAATGGGATTTATGAAGGAAATGGCATCACAAAACAGATCGTCCAAAAACAGCAATAGACGCACTAGTTTCTTGTCGCAGTCACAATTCTAAAGTATTTTACATTCTTTTGCAAAACGGCAATTTTACGCATGTCACTGCACAGTAAGAAAGAAGCTTCAACATTAAAACTTCGAACATACTTGAGAAATACTGTTGGAAAAAAAAGACTTACTGGATTTGCCCTCCTCTACATACATTGAAATTTTGAAAATAAAAACTGAGATATTATCTCGGACTTGCTCACTCTATCCTTACGATTAAATTTAAACAAATTTAAGTATAGGTGATTTACGTAATTTATATTAATTATTCTATTTTCCTAGAAATTTAAATATTTGGGGTCCATCCAGACTTTATATATAGTATATAATAAATATATAATATATATATATATTGATATATTATATATATAATATAATATATATATATAAGTATATATATATATATCTATATATGAAAGATTTTTGTCTGTCCCCCGAAAAAAATTTCTGGATACGCCCACTGTATATATATATATATATATAAAACCTACTATTATATATTATATATATATATAATATATATATAATATTATAATATAATTAATATTACTAAGTATATATATATATAGATTATATATAGTACTATATATATATAGGTAGTATATATATATATTATATTATATATATATATATATACTATATAATATATATATATATATATATATATAATAAATATATATACTATATTATATTATATATACTATATATTATAATATATAATATTATATATATATATAATATTTATGCCGCCGAGCAGATCGATACAAACATCAGCATCCGCGGATATTAAAATCAAACATCCGCATCCGCATCCGCATCCGAGGAAAAAATGACATCTGTTGCATCACCAGCCTCATCCCTTCGGTGATCACGGCTCCAACCTTTTCAACAGATACCGAGGCGTCCTCAGAGTCAAAGCAGGATTCATTTCAACGGTAGTTAGCAAAGAAGTGACTCAATGCCTCCAAATTAGACCGATTAAAGTATCACAAAAGTTCGCTTATGGCAGGGTGGAGCTGCTGGAAAGAAAGAGCTTCAAAATTGTTGTCAGAGTTACTGACAGGTGGTAAAATGGTGTATTTATAGAGAGAAGGAGTAATGGTAAAGCATACTCGAATACTGAATGATTCCAACCTGTATCAGTATGAGAAGAACCCAATCACTCAGTGTGGTGTACGTTGAAATCTCATAAAGAGAGGACCCCATCATTTGGATGAGATGTAACAGCCATATGAGAAGTTTAAGATTTTCAAAATGAACAGGGAAATCTTTTCCATTAGAGGAACAGCACCAGAAACACAAGATAATGGGAGTAGTAGGAAGACTGATTTTAAACCATAGAGCATTGAAATTAGGAAATTCAATATTTTATAGACATGTTACATTAGTGTTTATGCTTATATCTGGGCAGACCCAGGTACGTGGTTATGGAAGTAGATGACTGAGTGGCTGTTTTTGAAATCTTGGATTCTCCAATGTTTTGTTAAATTTGCGAAATTTTTCTAAAGTTGTTTAAATATGGTATATTGAGTAAGTGTGCGTAGTGTGTGAATTAAAGAGTGGCTTTTAGGCAAGCGAATAGGCACTCATGTGTGGGAAAGAGTGGGAATGTAGTGCGAAAAGGGATGAATCATTGAACAAAGGAGTACAACGGGATCTCCCATAGTTCTCAATATACCCAATGAGGAATATATATATATATATATATATATATTGTAATTAAGATTAATTGTATTAAATTATATATATATTATAGTATATATATATATTTATATGTATATAATATATTTATATATAATATATATATATATATATATTTATATATATAATATATATCTATTAAATAGTTATTATATATATATATATATATATATAATATATATTATCTATATTAAATTAAATTAATTGTTAAAATGAAAGGTCATGTGCATTCGTATAATCAATGGAACATTAATTAATATAATAAGGTGAATTACAAAAGGGGATTAATTTAAATATAGGAAGACATTTGAACGAAAAGATGTTGTTATTAGTATAAGAGGGAAAAACAAATGCCAACTATCTTTAAAAATTTTGATTGTAATATTGTGTTTGTTAACAAGTTAATGTGAAAACATGATTTGTAGAGATAAGGCTAACTAAATATAGAAATAAGAAATAATATTATTGAAAATAATAATATATATAAATAATTAAAAAATAATTTATAAAAAAATAAAATATATTTAGTAAATAATATTGTTGCGAAATAAAATTAATATAATTTAAATAATAGAAAATAAAAATTAGTTAAAATAAGCAATATAAATAAATGAATAAATAAATAGTGTATTGAAAACAAACGTATACAAAACGTAATATAACTAATAATAATTAATAAAAATAATCTATACAAAATAAATAAATACATAAACTTAATAAATAAATGATACGTTGAAAAATATCTTAATTAATGAAATTTTAAATTTAAAACAAATTGAAACAATAATATATAAATTTTTTGAAACGAGTTGTTTTCTCTCCTGATATTCCTCGTAGTATTTTCAGTTCTTAAATCATTTTCTTGGGAAATTCTTTATATTTTGGCAGCTGTTTCCATTCTGCCTCTCTTTTGAAATTTCTTTCATTTTCCTTTTATTACAAAAATTTTGATAATTTCCCTTAATAATTATAATAAAATAATATAATAATAATAATAATAATAATAATAATAATAATAATAATAATAATAATAATAATAGTAATAATATTTATTATCAACAACAACAGCTATTATTTTTATTATTATTATATTATTATATTATTATTATCTTATTATTATTATTCTATTATTATTATATTAATATTATATTTATTATAAAAAATAACACTATTATTTTTATTATTATTATTATTATTATTATTATTATTATTATTATTATTATTATTATTATTATTATTATTATTATTATTATTATTATTATTATTATATTATATTATTATATTATATTACTGTTATATTATTATTTATTATTATAATAATTATTTATATTATTATTTTATTATATTATATTATTTATTTTCATTATATTACTTATATTATTATATTATATTTTATATTATTATCTTATGTTTCATATATTAACTATTTTTAATTATTATTATTGATTATTTATATATATTATTTATATATACTTAATATTATTATTCTATATTCTATATTATTGAATTTTATATTTAATTTTTATATTCTACATTATTAAATTATAGTTTATATAATTATTTATATTATATATTATATATTATATATCTTTCTTTATTCATATATTATTATAATATATATTAATTATTATTATTATATTATATTGATTATATATATTATTATATATTATTATATTATATTATTATTATTGTTTTAGTATATTATTTATATTATTATTATTCTCATTTATATTATTATTACTTTTATTATTATTATTATAATGATATTTTATGCATATATTTTATATTATTGTATTTATATTATATTATTTAATTTATATTTATATGTATATCTATTTTTGTTTTATATTTATATTATTTTATTTATTTTATATTTATATTTATATTATTAATTAATAATTATATTATTTATTTTTTAAATTATTATTTATATTAATATATTATAGTAAATATATCATTATATTTATATTTATATTTATTATTTGTATATATTATTATTTGTTGATTATATATATATTATATTATTATTATTATATATTATTTTAAATATTATTATTATAATATATTATATAATTTTATTATTATATTATTTATTATATTATATTATTTCTTTATTATTTTGATTATTATTAGTTGCAGTTTATATTATAATTATTATACATTATTATACTATATTATTATTATTAATATTATATTATTATTATTAATTATTATTATTAATAGTTTAATTATATTATTATTATTAATATTATAATTATTATCATTATATATATATATTATTTAATTTATTATATTTTATTATTATTATATATTATTATTATTATTATTATTTATATATTATTATTATTATTATATTAATATTTTATTATTCTATTATATTAATTATTATTTATATCTATTATATTTATTATATTATTATTATTATTATTATTATTATTAGTATTTATTATTATCAAGATTATTAATTATAATTGAAAAATTATCAACATTAAAAACAGCAAGAGTATCAGAATTAAGAGATGTTTTAAATTAAAAAGTTATTTATTATTATTAATTTATTATTATTATTCTTATTATTATTATTATTATTATTATTATTATTATTTATTATTATTTATTTATTATGTTATATTAATTATTATATCACAGCTTGAAAACAAGTGGAATACTCATGAGTTTACTGACCAGGGTATATTCAAGTTTGTAAATAAAAGGCTAAAGAACTAAGTTGTAAACCGCAAAATCAATTTAAGATTTGTCGCTGCAAAATTACTCATATCGGTCATTATTAGTATTATTATTATATATTATATTATGATTTATTTTTTTATTATTAATTAAGTTATTTATTATTTATTATTATTATATTTATTAATTATTGATTATATTTATTATATTATTAGTATTATTATTATTATATTATATAATGATAATTTAAATTAATATTTCTTAATTTAATGTAAGTAATAATTATTAATTATTATTATTATTATTTTTATTTTTATTATTATTATTATTATTATTATTATTATTATTATTATTATTATTATTATTATTATTATTATTATTATTATTATTGCTTATTTATTATTATATTATTATATATTTAACTATTAATATTTATAATTAGTATTATTTATTATTATTTTATTTAATATTATTTAGTACTTAATATTAATTATTTTAATTATGATTAATATTATTGATATATGAATTGTATATGCTGTCATAATTATTATTGGCTATGAAAATCATAGTTACTACTCTAATCGGGTTAGTCACTAGGTATTTAAATCATTATGCTAATTATTATTATTATTATTATTATTATTATTATTATTATTATTATTATTATTATTATTATTATTATTATTATTATTATTATTTTTATTATTATTATTATTATTGTGTCGTTTTATTAAAATTATTGTAATATAATTATTTAGTTTAACTATAGCTACACCCTGTTGATAGTCACAGTAATATAATCATTGTGCTGATGTACTATTACATTCGTGTAAAGGAAATTACGATGAAAAAGTTCTATTGGAGGAAGAGGCATCAGCGTATGTTGAAACACAAATTATAACTATGATAAAAAATATTAAATATTAAGAGATGAATGAATTGTATTCGGGGCTCAAAGGTCACACCTGGTTGGAAATCAATTAGTAGACCCCATTTCAGATAGAAGGGTAATTGCATCCTATTTATTGGCTTATTGAAATTTTAAAAATAATAAAAGTTATATTGTACTCTGCTATTTAGAGGAGGAAAATTGTAATTGCTATTGAATAAATATTTTGATTTTGATTTTTTATTATTATTATTTTATTTTATATTTTTATCTAAAATTAGTAGTATTTTTACTATTATTATTTATATTGTTATATTTCTAATATTGTTATTATTGATTATTATTATTATAATATATTATTATCATTATTATTAGTTCTAAATACCACTCATTATCATTATTCACCTCATACTTCTTACATATTATTATTAATTACTTTTACATTTTTTATTTTATTATTATTATTATTATTATTTATTATTTTATTAGTTATTTATTAATTATTATTATTTTATATTATTGATTATATTAATTATTATATTTATTATTATTATAATATTATATGTTTTATTATTGATAAAGTGATTATATTATTATTATATATTATTATATATTATTATTATTATATTATTGATTTTTATTATTTTTATTTTTATTATCATTATTCTTATTAATTGATTATTATATTATATTTATTATTATTATTATATTATTATTATTATTATTATTAATTATTATTATTATCATTATTATAATTATGTTATTATTATTATTATTATTATATATATATCTTATATTATTATTATTAATTATTATTAATAGATTATTAATATTAAAATTTTATTATTATTTTATTGATTAATTATTATATTTATTATTGTTATATTATTGATATATTATTTATTATTATTGTCGTTAAATTTCACATATTGGTAATTAAATTAATTGTAGTTATAAAAAACTTAGCTTACTACCTGCTGGTCGGGTAGTCACTAGTATTAAATTATTGTGCAATCTAACTATTCTATTATATATATATAAATATATATATAATATTATTAACTATAATATATATTATAATATATTATAGATATTATATATAATATAATATATTATATATTATATATAATAAACTAAGTATATTATAATAATATATAAATAATATATATATATATATATATAATATATAATTATATAAGTATATATATATATAATATATATATATATATGTATATATATAATAGTATAAATATATAATATATATATATATATTATATAATATATACTATATATAGTATATATGTATAAATAATGATATATGATATATATATATTATAAAATAATATAAATATATATATATATGTATATAATATATTTATATATATATATTATTATATATATATATAGATATAAATATAATATATATATATATATATAATAGTCTATATAAATAAATATATATATATATATATATATAATATATATAAAATAATATATAATAATTATAATAATGATATATAACATATATATATAATATATATATATATTAAATATAATTATTATATAATATTATTATATTATCTATAATAATATAATTAATGATATATATATATGTGGGTGCAAGTATCCCGCTCCCGTCGTGCATCCCGGGCAACGAGGACACCAAGGTATCTCGGCTAAAGAATAGGGCTAGGGAAGATAGGCCTCTAGCAAGCACTTCCGAGAATAAATTTGCTTGCAGACTCAGCGCGAGCTCGAAGCCGGACAGAATTTAAGGACGACGACCTCCGCCGAGCATTTTAACGGGAATGATCAGTGAAAACACTTTAAGAAATAATAGGTGTGCATGATAAAGAGGGGTCCTATGTGAGATAAAGAGAGGAGAATAGTATCATGAATGTTGTAGGAAGATAGATGTGGGGAGGCGGAATGAGAGGAGGGTTGGAGGAAGGGTAAAGAATGGGAGAAATGGTTTGTTCGTATGTTATAGTGGGTGGAGAAGGAATAAGAAGCATGGTGTAGTAGTGGGACCAAGACTGTCACAATGTATAAGAAAGAAAAATATAAAGAGAGGTGATGAGTGCATATGAAGAATAGGTCCGATAAATATAGAATATACAGATATATGCACGACAACAGGGCACTCAGAGAGGAAAAAACCTAGATTGTAATGGAATTTGAGGAGGAAGGTGGGGGGTAGAGGAGGGAGAGGTGCTTGTTGATGGAAGATTTCAACTAGAGTAGGGAAGAGAAGAGAGATGGAGAGAGTATTGGGGCCATTTGGAGAGATACAAGAAACAATGGAGGAGAGCGTTGTTGAGTTTTTGTGTGAGAAACGACCTAAAAATACAGCCAAGTTTTTTTGAAATAACGGTGATCTTTTCATCTTTACGAGGTATCAGATGGAATCAGGTACGCAACAATTCGATCAACAAGCGGTGATATACTAAAAACGTTGTTAAAAGGAGTTTAAATGTAAAGGTAATCCCCCGGGAGTGTCCTAGATGCGGATCATAGACTGGTGGTTGCGGACATGAAGATAAGAGGGAGGAGGTTAATGAGCAGAAGAGGGCAGTGATTAGAGTGGAGAATTGGAAGAACAAAAAACGAGACGAAATTATGAAACGGGAAATGCAGGAAACCCTAAGGAATGAGAAAAAACGAACACTTGCAGTATGTTTTTAAAGAAGTGGCAGAGAAAAATCTTTGGTAAGGCCTTTATATTTTGCAAACAATAGACATACACAATGGTGCACGAACGAAGTGAAAACGCAAATTAAAGTAAAAAACAGGGCGAAAATGAGGAAGGTTGGCTGAAAGAAGAATCAGCGGCAGCAAGGGAGGAATTTGTACAGGCAAGGAATGAGCAGAGAGAATAAAGAGGAGGGCAAAAAGATGGAGGCGGAGAGAATGTGGGAGGAGAAATAACGAGAGATGTTGGGCGAAGGGAAGAATAAGGTTATTTAAGATGGCGAAGGCGTATAGGAAAAACCAAAACCCGTAACTAGAAATAATAACAGATAGAAACGGAGAGATCTTGTGCAGATCCGGAAGAAGAAATTGATAGATGATCCGAATACACGTAAGATCTTGCTAATTTAGAATGAGCAGAGAAACAAAGGGAGAAGCTTTAGATCAGACGAGGAGGAGGAAGAGGAGGAGGAAGGCGGAGATGATAACGGTAGGGATAGTGAGAGGCTATAAAAAGGGATAAAAAGGGTAAAGGCCAGGAGAGAATGGTGTGGCTGTGGAGTTGGTGGTGGATGGAAGAGAGGAGTTGAGAGGGAGAATTCTTCAGCTCCCTGAACAATTACCCGATTCAGAAGAAGGTCCCCTAAATTGTCGGCATAAGAATAATAGATACGGATATAGTAAATTTAAATTGTTTTGTGAGGCTATGGTTAAGGCCTTAATTATTATATGTATTTTGTTTTTATTTTACTGATGGACCATTCCGGCGAATATACGAAAGAATTAGTGGAGAGGAGCGGCTGACAGAGAGGTAGAGCGAGACTCGGAGAAAGTACCAGTACGGGTATTAGAAGAGGAAGAGGAAAACGACGGCTCTTATTGCACACTAAAATGGTGTTTCGGAGAAGATCTGGATATGGAGAGATTCTTTGTAGCGTTCATGGACCTGCAAAAGGCATTTGATTCGGTGCCAAGGAAAAAGCACTGGAGAGCTTTGGAGAGGAATTATGGAGTGAGGTGTATTAAGGAAGGCAATAGAAAGTATGTATGGAAATGCAGTTGTAATGTTAGAACTGAGTGCTAGAACGATAGATGGTTTGAGTAAATAGGAGTGAAGCAGGGGAGTGTTTTATCTCCACTGTGTTTAGTATTTATAGATTCTAAGATCGTGGTGAAAGTGAAATGAGGGAGAACTGGGGAGAATTTGAAGGGACATAATTGGCATATTGCGGACGATCTGGCATGTTGGAGCGAGAGGAAGGAGACGATTCGAGAGTTGGTTGGGAGTTGTTTAAGAGGAGTTGGAGGAACAAGTGGATAGGATGAACGGTACATGAAGAACAGAGATATTAAAGATAACCTGAGGAAATGAGGAGGGATAGGATGGGTGGTGAGGAGGGGAGGAGGTAATAGGCGGTAAAATTCCCTGCAATTTATCTCGGAGGATTGTTTTAGCAAAGGGGAGATATGGATTGAAGTAGATTACGGCGGTGAGATGGAAAAGTAATGGATATGCAGTTTTTATGAAGAAGCGCGTATACCCTGATAAAGCTCAAAACATGGAATTGGGTTAAAAAGTGATTCTTTAACAGTATAGCTGACTCCGACGCTTGGCTGTATTTTTGGAGCTGTATATATCTATGTTCAACAACGAGAAGAGAGGAGAGTACATACAAGCGCGGGATGAGGGATTTAAGAACTATGTATTGAAAGAGTAGGAGAGCCAGATAAGGAATGCAAGTAATTAGAGAGAGATATAGGTGTGAGGAAGATGACACCTGAAGATGGATGTGGGGAGCTTGAGATGGTGGGGACATCTGGGGAGAGGATGGAGCAGGACAGAAGGCCGAAAAGAAGATGGGAATGACACAGAGGCAGGAAGACCGAAGGGGGAAGACCGAGAAGAGTGGGCGGAGTCGTGAATTAGACTCTCTGGAAAGATGTCAGCGACCAAATATGAGAATGCTAAAGAGAAGAGGAATAGTGCAGCAGAAGGATGTCATGGAGAAAGACGTCTGCGCGGCTGACAGGATGATAAAATCCTCTGGATGAGGAAAAAGAAAAAGAATAAAAGAAATATATTAAAAA
>JABUQX010067378.1:17500-19220 GCA_015478945.1 Trachelipus rathkii
TTAATTATTCTTTTTCTATAGTTATTGAATATGATAATGAAAATTATTTCACCGAGTCTATCCTAATGTAAAGAGTTATTTGAGGTATTATTTATAAAACTTTTTAATTTATAAATTCATTTATATTTTTCATTAATGATTATTAATGTAGTTTTTTTTTTTTATTTTATTTAGTATTTATTCGATTATAATAATTAATATCTTGTATAGTTTATAAATAGGAATGAGTCTGGGATAATTATAAAATATTAATAATACGTTTTTGTTTTTTCTATCATCTTCTTTTATTTTCTAATTTACGTGCGTGCGTGGGCGCTCACTCTATCTCTTCTTTATGGTTTTCGTAAAATTTTCTCCTACCTCCTCTCGATATATATATTAATATTATAATAATATTATATCAATTATATATATATATATATTTTTATTAATAATATTATATATATAATATTAGATAATTATATAAGTATATATTATATATATATTAATAACTATATATATATAATATATTACTAATCCTGACCGATATAAAGATAGCATCCATCAATCTACTCACTTATATTTAAATTGACGGTAAATATATTTATTAATTATATAATATATTAATTACTTCACGAAGAATCACAGAGATACTAATTGAGAAATTCTTTTTATTATAAAAGATGTAAGTGAATATTTGCACTTTCTATATAGGGTTGTATATTTTGCTCCAACTCGAATTTGATATAAAAAACAACGCAACTTATGAGCACAAAAGAAAAGTGAAAGGGTAAAATTAACATTTAGTGGGCGAATAGTCACGTACAATGATTTTCTCCTTTAATGTAAAATTAATTTTAAAGTGCAATTACTAAGTAGAAGAGAGTTGCGAATAATCTCCGCCACTTATGCCCGTAGCAAAAATAAATTATTAATACAAAAAAACATCCTTGCTCTATATATACTGGACCAGTCTGAAAGAATGCAGAGATGAGACAATTGTAGGAATTTAAGGTTTGAATAGGATAATATCAGAAAGTTATTATTAAGCGTATAAGAACTAAGGCTAAATGAGAGTGTATGACTGAGACAGTTACACGCTAACCGAGATCTAGTCTGCCAATAGTCTTTAGTTCTTTTAGTTCTGCAGGTTATTTTGAAGCGTAAGAATTTTTCCGAGACTATAACTAATAGTAAATCGTTAAGTCCATTGTATTAGTATCAATAATCACCTGTATAAGTGCACTTTAGTTCTATGCAGATCTAGGATCATTCTTGATAGATGGGGGTGATAGGGTATGTCATGTTTGCTATAAAATATCGTGATATGTAGGAGTAGTTAGATTGGATTAAGTACTCTTGATAGAGTCCACATTGTGCACTTATCCTTACTGTATTCTAATACTTATTCAATAATTATATGAATTCATCAATGTACATGAATAAATGCTAAATAAAATATAAATAACATATTAGGCTTTTTGAAACTGACAGACATAATATTGCATTAGCCGCCACCGCTTTTTGTCCTATCTATTATAACTAACAATAATATATATATATTATACACTTGATAGCAAACTACTGTCAAATTGCTAACAACAGAAAAAATATAAGGTATATCTATTAACCAACCCCCTAAATAAGGAGGGTTGTTTATTCAAAAACTCCAATTAATTACAAAAACATTGGTGTATATATACCGGTATATAAATAAATAGGAGAGAAAATCAAAATATTT
>JABUQX010067379.1:0-32500 GCA_015478945.1 Trachelipus rathkii
AAACAACAATAATATATCATAAAATTATATAATATATAAAAATATAACTAATTGTAATTAATCTAATATTAGTGATAATTATGTAAAGAAGAAATAAATAAAAATAACTGTTTTATTAATTTTATATACATAAATATATTAATACTTAACTCGATTATATTCTCCTATTTATATACATATAAATAATTATTAAAATCTATATTTAATTATATATAAGAATAAAAACTAATAAAATATTCATATTCTAATTCAATATATCCTTCATTTTCATTATTATTACTAATAGATATTAACGTTAAGTGTATGTATAATAATAGCAATATTATCAATCCTTTTATGGAATTATGGATTATATATATAATTAATAATATATATATAAGTATATAGATATATAATATTATTAATAATTAATCAATAACAACATTCTTATATAACAAATATCTTATAACTTATCTAAATATGCGAAAACCTACAGTAGATACTATATATATAAAAATTTTACATCCTTATGTATCGAAATATTGTAAAAAGATATAATACGTAGAAAAAAATGAACGATAACTTCGGAACTTATTTAACTCACCTTAACATTGATTGTATTTACCCTATAATTATATATAAAATGCTTATTAATAATATTGTGTTTTATTTTGTATTAATATATGGATATTAATGCTCATTAATTCACTATATATAATACTTGAAAATATATATCTAAATATATGTATAATTTTTATCAGATCGTATATATATATAGTTATATAGAAGAGAGAGAGAGAGAGAGAGAGAAGAGAAGAGAGAGAGAGAGTGTAACTAATCTAGGTTAGGTTTACGTTTACGGGAACGTAGATTCATCTAGATTAGGTTTAGATCTACGACATCGTCGATCCATGTAGGTCAGGCTTAGGTATCGGACATCGACGATCCAAACATATTAGTTCGGTTATCGCCCTTCCTAGTCAGGTATAATGAGTATTGTAATTACCTCACAATAAGCATAACTAACAATATGTATCATACTTTGATATAGGGAGCCCTAAAACGAAACCATAGAATAATGGATCTTCATCGCTCGTAGCACCTAAAT
Organism: Trachelipus rathkii; assembly: GCA_015478945.1. Classification (NCBI taxonomy): domain Eukaryota; kingdom Metazoa; phylum Arthropoda; class Malacostraca; order Isopoda; family Trachelipodidae; genus Trachelipus; species Trachelipus rathkii. Next base: position 1,088 of record JABUQX010067379.1, read on the forward strand.
CCTAAATCGACTATATTGATTGTTGATGCCGTACACGTAAACCTAACCTATATGGACCGTAGATGCAATGCACCTATACCTAATTAACATGGATCTACGTTTCTGCAAACGTAAGCCTAACATTAGAATGCTTGCTTCCGAATTATGGTATCGTATTTTAATATATATAATCACAATATTATAGATCAGCTAAAAAATAAATATATCCCATCATATATTAATATAAGCATTATATATAACATATTAAAATAAAATTATTATATTTTATACATATATAAATATATAACGAATTATAATCTATGACCAACAATATAGAATTTATATAAAGAAAAAAACATTCTATTGTGTAAAAATATTTCTAAGATCATTTTTACACCACAGTATTCGTATATATTGTTGGCTATATTTTTGATTTCTTAGTTTTCAAATGACATTAACTACACTTAAGATAGAACTTTCAAGTTTATAACAGACTTTAAAAGGCTGTCAAACCAAACTTATGTTTCACAAGAAGACGTAAACATATATACCATTATAAAAATTCTTCTATTTTATATTTTCAGAGTCTTCCTGTGATATATATATCTACAATATATCAGATGGAATTACCCATACCATATATATATATGCTATGTGCTATTAAAAAAAAGTTTACAAATCAATTTTAATACGTACAAATTTTAACTAATTAAGTGATGTCAATCTTTATTATTAATTAATAATAGCCACGAAGTATTAAAATAAATATATTCGATATTGTAAATACGGTAAACATACTTTTTAAAAGTTATATTTTAAGAGCTTAGTATAGGAATATATAATAAAAAAAAATACAAATATTCTAATATAAAAAGTTTACAATATTACTGACATTCATTATATATAATGAACTTATTACTCCTCATATACGTACATTGAGCACTATACTGGCTGAGTTTATATAATATGATATATATATAAAATCGTGGTATATATAATATAATATTACTATACATGTATATACTAGTATATACTAGAAAGAATAAAACTTCAATAAAAAGCAAATTATATTGTAACTGATTGATACTCAGAGAACAATAAGTGCTTTGCAAATCAGACCAATATTAACGAGTAAGTATTATATATATATATATATATGAGATATATGTTGTTTATTAATATATACGACTAAATTATATATAACTAACATAACCTACAGACCGATAAATATTCTGACCAGACTAAAATTAAATATTTACTTTATTTTATTAATATGCTCGATAATATAATCAGCAAATTTGAGTTATTGCAATAAAAATATAGTATATATATATAATATATTATTATATATTTATATTAATAGTTAGTCAACTCATGCAAGCCTGACTATATTTTTTCTATTATATCGTATATATACTAATTATATAATTATATATATATATTAATATATATAATATATTAAATATTATATACTAATATACATTGTATTTAAGGTTTGAATGAATTAAATATTGATACACCATAATTCCATAAAATTGCTCGATATACTTCTGATATATCGAAGAAAATGTATGAACGATCATGAAACGAATTACCTGTCCTGCAATTTGCACGAAAATTTCTTTTAATAAAAAAATAATTATCATCTAATTTATTAATACGAAATCGATGCAAAAATGTAATCTCATAAAAAATGGAAAAAAAAATAAACTCGTAGTGTAATTTCCTCACTATTTCTTGAGACACATCTATGCGCGTACTTCCTCCACTCGGTATCCTTGCGGCTATTTTTACTCAAAATGATAAATAATAAAACTCAAATCACTTAACACGAACCGTACTCGAGATCAATTATAGTAATAAGAATACAAACACATTAACTTTTCATGGTGACTTCATTGTGCGTTCCTTTCTTATGAATCAAGTATCAATATTCTACGAAGATAGAGGACGACGTCTTGCACCCCACTTTTTGCCGGACAAACATAATATTTCTCACCTCAAGTTACTTTGTCCATTCAACAGGGGGCAAACATATTGGGCAGATAATTCACATCTATACACTCTTAATATGACTCAAATATTGTCGTTCTCTGTCACGAGGCCAACTACTTAACTTAATTCATTATGTCTATACTCCTTCTGATGATATATTTACTCTTTATTCCTAAGTGTTAGTTAATATTGATATTCTTTAACTGACGTTAAGTTATTATGCTTTTAAATCTCTTTTCCGTATGTAGTTGATTTGAAGTGAGTGGACCTTTGTAATTCTTTACCCCACCTATGTATACCTAGTTTTACCTAAGAATCGTATCTCTTAAACTTTTTTTTCTTAGGCAAGTGTTCTGTTGTTGAAAGGTTTAATCCAATCGCCGTCTTCTTAATAAGAGAACTCAAGAATTGCCATAATTAAATCTGCAGTTTCATGGCGGAGATTCATTTAGATAACAATTATCTTATCTGAAATTAGAAATAAACCTTATTTACATTGTATTATACTATAAATAAATATATATATATTATATATATATATTTAATATATATATTAATATTATATAATATATAATTACCTATATATATATATATAAAATATATAATATATATATATATATATATATATATATAAAGCTGGTTTGAATGACAGCTTTCATAATTATTTTAATTTATAGATGTAAGAAATCAAAGTTAACTAAAAAAAAATACTAAAATTTTTAATTTTTTCTTCCGTAGTGATGAAACTGATCAATTAATATTATATTAGATTTCCCTCCCATGAAATTTCTCTACGACTTTGCTATTATTTTGTCTTCAATTGTTTTTTTTCGTGACTTTCGCAATAATTCCGTTCCTAAATTTCTCAGCAAATTGTGTTACTATTTTGTATTTAAGAGAGCAATTTGGCTTCCTAAAAAAAATTGCAAGTAACTTTTCAGATTAGAATTGATTATTTATATTATTATTTCTTTAATCAATTTGTAACAATGATTTATAAAACTGATTATAACATACTCTGCAAACATCTAGTTTCATATATAATTAAATGTTATTTAATAAAATATCATTATATTTATAATGACAATGGCCAAGTGTTTTACTGAATACCATAAGGAAAATAACTTGTATAATACAGATTGCAATAAATAAAATTTTACAAATTAACATTTCTCAATTATAAAATATTTATCAATGAAACTATAATCGCTTATTATTATATGATCTATAAAAAAAGGTTAGCAAGCAATTTGAAGTCAATTATTTTACATATGAAAATAATCAGAAGACAAAGCAAAATATTAGATTTATCTTCCCTAAAAGCTTTGGTAGCATTTAAAAACAATTAAAAGTTATTGAACGAAAATTTCAAAATTAAAAAGAATTATACTCTTAATATTATATATATAATGATAATATATATATATATATCATATAAATATATATATATATATATATTATAAATATAATATTATATATTATAATATATAAGTATATATATATTATGTATGTAGGAATGTAATTATATATAATATATATATAATATATATAATATATACATATATATAAATTATAATTAATATAAATAATAATAATATATATATAATATAATAATATATATATTTATATATAATTTAACATAATATAATATGTATGATTAATGATTATATATAATTATATAATAAATATGATAATTATATTATAATAAATATATTAATATATATCTAATATATATATATATATATATATATAATATGCAATTGATTAGGACAAACAGCCTAACAACAAAATTACAAGAAAAAAGAGATTAAACATGAAAACTACGTAAGTAAACAAAACGAAAGATAATTTTCACATGAAAAACAAAAGTTCCTCTTAACAAACAAACATATTATTATAAAAATAGATCGTGAATCTATTTGCCCTATTTTTGCCCTGTTTGAATGGGAGCACAGTAAATTAAGGAGAATAATGTCCAGTACGTCGTCGTCTCTTTGTAATATCTTTATTCATAAAAGAATAGAATGATTAATAAATGTATCTTTTTCATCGATTCAATCGATATTAGATTATAGCAGAGGAACGAGTGGAGAAACGCGTGTTCAAGAAAATAGGATTACACTACGAGTTATTTTTTCCTTTTTTTGAGATTACATTTTTGCCGATTCGATTTCATTATAAAACAAATCTGAGATGAAATGTGTTCTTTTATTAAAAGAATTCGTGCAAATTGGCAGGACAGGATAATTCGTTTCATGATCGTTCATATATTTTCTGCGTATATTAATCAGAGAGCTATACCGAGCAGGAGTTTTTTGTAGAAATGTATTCAACAAATATTCCTATATATTTTTATGAAAATATTGACATATTTCAGTAATATATATATATATATATATATATATATATATATATATATATATATATATATATATATATATATATATAATATATAATAATATATAATATATATATAATACAATTATAATATATATAATATACTATACATATATATATACATTATATAATATATATTATATATTATATATATATAAATAATATAATAACTATATATACTAATATATTAATATAATATATATATTAATTAAATATATATATATATATATTATAATATATTATATTCTCACCTTGAACATCCTCAGTTTAGACGGTGTGCAATTGTAGCTGCCTGCGCAGAAGTCCTCCATCGCCAATTGATCACAAACCTTTCCCCTCCACCTCCTCCATGTCCCTCCTCTCTCCACCGCTCTCCCGCTCTCCAAACCATCATTCCGCCTCCCCACTCTTCTCCTTTCCTCGGCTGCACTCAGAATACCTTTTTGAACACCTATTTGCTTTCATCCTCCTCAAATCACTTGTCCGAAGCATCTTTACTGCCTCTCTCACCACTTCCATTGTTATTTCCTCCTCGGTTTTAAGAACATCTTCCTCTCCTTATCCAATGTTTTCTATAGGTAGAGTTTGTGCAGAACATCAACATATTTTAATGTTCGTCGCACTCGTCAATCACACATACGTCGTATATGTGACATTGTTGTTGGGTCTTATGTGATGTAAGCTTTTCGTTCCAAATGCAACTATTGCCGACGTACATTGTACTAAATGATTTCCGGGATAACGATACACTGCCAACTTAGGATATCATTTTAAAATCAACTATTCCTGTCTTTTTCTCCAAATTTTCTTATATCTTCATAATCTTTCATTATTTTGTGTTTATAAGTCAATATAACATGAAATATTTCGTATTTTTCTTTATGTAATGATAATTTTAAATTTTCAAATGTTTTTCCATTTGCGGTCGCTCAAAAATATAATTAATTAGTGTCCCCAGTGGCCGCATTCCAGTGAAAGAGAGTTTGGATTAACTCTGCCCGTGTTATTTCACTTATTTTGTTATATTTATTTTTTAATGTGTTCTCTGTTTATTTATGTGTTTCACGAAATATTTATCTTTATTTTTTTATATTTCTTTTCTAGAAGTACTCAATGCTAATCTCAATATATGAAGTGAAAATTGCTCGCAAGTTAGCCTACTTATAGATTCTGAAAAAGCAACTTTTTACCATTAGAAAAATAATAATTACACTATTTCTAAATATTAATGCAACAGCACATAGTATATATATAATATAATATATATATATATATATATACTATATATATATAATATTATATATATATATATAATCATATATATTATATATATATATAATCATATATATAAAACCTGGCAATTTTTACTTGTGCCTATACTGAAATTGCAGACTGGCTGACTGCTTACGCCCACAACTCATGCTGATGCGTGCGATTGTTGAATCCGGAACTGCTCTGCGTAAATATATATTTATTATATATATATATATATATATATTATATATATACTAATATATATTATATATTAATATATAGTATAATATATATAATATATATATAAATTATATATATATATATATATATACTATATATATACTATATATATATAATAATATATCTATATAATTATATATATATATATATATTATATATTGATTCCTGTGCCAAAAGACAAAGAACTTGGTTTCAGTTAAATTTTGAAAAAATTATTTACATACCGAATCAGCATTTAGGAACATTGAATCAGGTAAATTTTGAAAAAAATTTTTGCATACGAACGGTTAGGTTAGGTTAGTGTTAAGTTAGTTAGGTTATTAGGTTAAGTTATTAGGTTACGTTTAGATAGGTTTTAGTCTATTGTAAGTTTAAGTTGTTAGGTTGGTTATGTAATTAGTTAGGTAGGTTACTAGTTAGATTTAGTACCTATACCTAACCTATCCTAAAACCTAACTTACACCTAAAGTAACAAATTTCCAAAATCAGTTAACCTGAAGACTATTTCCTCTATCGTAATTTTATGCACAAAAATTTTCAAAATTTACCAGAAAAAATGTCATTCTATCGTATTCGTATAAGGTACCAAATATATATATATATATATATATATATATATATAGTATATATATTATATATTATATATAAAATATATATATATATAATATATAATATATATTATATATAAGTAGTAGAATAGTATTATATAGTATATATATATATAGTATATTTATCATAATATATATAATATTAATATTATATGTAGCAATACACAGCCAACGGCAAATAGGAGCCATTGCACCTCCATGCCAGCCACTTGGCACGAATCATACATGCAGTCGTCTGTAAAGCCAGTCAAGCCAGTCTCAGCAAAATTCATATACCACAAAGTTATAAATTTCTGCGAGGAAAATATAGCATTGGTGATTTATATGAGACTTTATATATATCACTCACAATATAATAAATTATAATATAAATTAAATATATATATATAATTTATTATATATATAATATAATATATATATATTAATAAAAATATATATATATTAGTATTATATTTAATAATTATATTACATTAAGTAGAGTGAAACTAGAGATCATAAAAAGATAATTATAGATATATTATATACTACAATCGAATTTTATATATCTATATACTACTCATATAGTATATTTATTTATATTATATATAAATGATTATACTATATAACAAATCAATCAAAGTTATATTCATAATAATATATATATGATAATATCGAAATATGATCGTCACTTTACTATAATATATACTTTACTATACATATGATTTATATAAGTTATCATATTATACTATAGCTTTATATATATACTACCATATATATAATGAACGTTTTAGCGCACTATTTTAAGGTATTTCAAGATTTTAATATTTTCGAGTTAATTCCATCTTGCCCTCCCTAATTTCTCACGTTCTCCCTTTCCTCCATCCCTAATCCCTTTGAAGTAGGCCGATACTTTAGCTATCTTCCTCTTCCTCTTTCCCCCTTGTATAGCATCTACCTCCGGGTTTACGCCAAATCTCATCGTATTATATACAGGCCATTAGTAGCTCGTGCATAGTAACGTGTATCGCTCATTTCAAGACTATCAATATAATATATATATACTAACTATATTATATATATTAGTAATATATATAAGCAACAATATAGATATATATACTTACCTTTACTGATTATTATATTTATAACTAATATTGTAAATATAAAATATATATAAGAGTAATATACAAAAGTTACATTAACTAATGTCGTAAAAAAACTCCTACGACGAGTTACGCGTAGAGTCGCACCAGGTCACTTTTTGTTTCGTAGCGAGTACGTCAATACACTTTATCCATCATTTGACCGCTCGTCAGTGATTTCCACGTTAACGTCACTAGACGCACATTCACATCCCAGGACCTACATTATTATTAACTAAATACGATGTCAACACATTCGCAGGGACCTATAAAGCACGTCTAGGTAACTAGTATGACGTATCCTACATCAACCCTGAACGTCTACACCAGAACTCATCACATTTTATTACCACATCTATTATGTTAACTGTTATATATAAATATATATATATATACTTATAAATATATATTATATATATAGTAATATTATATAATATATTATATTATACGTAGAGATATTTACAAAACATTATCTTCTTGATATTTATTACTCATATACATACCTTAACTATTAATATCATAAATTAGGCCATAAAGTACCTATGCTAACCGAAGCTACTAAGATCCTTATGATACCATATTCTGCGTAACACCACGAGGAATCTATACACTGAATAAGTGAGGGAGAGAAATAGTAATATCTGCGCTACTTCCAAAGGCAAAGAGGGACTCGAATGAAAGGAAGACGAGTGTAAAGAGGGAGTAGGGCAAGATGCGAAGAATTTCGAAAATATTTCTAAACTTCTTAACACTTACTCCCTCTAAAAAGGATCTAAAATCGTTGCCTATTGAATTATTAAATAATATTTATGCAATCTATTATTATTTAGAAAATTATATTTTCTTAAATAAAAATTTACTTTATTGTGTATATGAAGTATCAAGCATTCAAATTTATTATATGAAGATAGTAGGTTATAATAAATTTATATATATATATATTAAAATAATAATATAAGAAAATAAATATACATAATTATAAATATATAATATAAACTATATATATTGACATCATATTTAATATTAAGGAAAAATAATAAATAAGTTTGAATATATCTTGGATATATATTTATAATATGATAATAGATATAAACATATATAAATATAATATAAAATATATAAATATATATATAATAAAATATATTAACTATATAATAATATATAAAACAGTATAGAGACACAAATGTATATCTTCCTCGGCAAATTTACTTGGCCTAATAATACTAAATTTATCTAGAATGACCTGCGCTTTACGCCGCCACTCATAGTGATTCGTCCAAATGGCGCTGGAGGTGCATTAGCTCTATTGCCCTGCCTGTATATATAATTATATAATATATTAATATATATTATAACTATAAAATATATAATAATATAATAATATATATAATTAAATATATACTAATTATAATAATATTAATATCAAATAATATATATATATATATATAATATATAAATAATAATATATATATAATATATTATTGCTACTTATACGATACTAATAGATATGAAACTTTTATTCTTTAAAAATTGTGAAAATTCTTTTTTGCATAAAATTATGATAGAAGGAACATAGTTCAGTATAATTTTGAAATTTGTACTTAACGGTACGTAAGTAGTTGATAGTTTACTAGGATCCTAAATTAAACCTAACCTATACCTACCTAACCTAACTTAACACTAACCTAGGCCTAACCCAAACTATATTAAAGTATAACAACTAACCTAACCTAATATTAACAAACCAACCTAACTTAACTCAATAACCTACCGTATACCTTAACCAAATCCTTATAAATACTCATCAACTAACCTTATACCCAATAAGCAACAAAATTTTTTCACAAAATTTACCTATGAATATTTGTATCTTCAAATTCTACTTTTTCTTGTAAAATTAAATTTCTCTAAAGCAAGAACTTATAGAATGCTATGTTTAACAGATAGTCAGTAATATTCGTAATACACCGGACATATACCAATCACACGCTACAACTACACTTCTTTCATATGATTTATCAAGCGCCACAACTAAGAACTATATACTATATATTACTACAATTACTATAATTAGAGACTAACTGATATAACAGACATTATAATATTAAAATAGATAAATGTCAACTATACACATACCACAATACCTCATTATCCTAGTTCTGTATACGTTTATCATACTATAAATATAATATTACATCAATAAAAAGAATCCCTAAGTAAAATCCTAACAATTTAAATCTTTACTTATAATCAAGAAATACGTCAACTCTACATTAAATAAAATATACAAGATATCATACAAAAGAATAAAATATAAATAATGGTAGATACCAAACTTAAAGAATATGTAGAATATATTTCACTCCTCGACCATTCCGGATTCACCAAACCGGCGACGACACATCCAACACTGAGCAACAAATCCATCTGGACAAGAGCAGTTCGACCCTAAGTCCCTGCGCCCAACCACAACGCTACACACAAACTTATCACAAACATAACAATCATCCACATGTCCAAAGTCTGAAGAAGATATTAACAGGAACGGAATCCATTATTATATAATATATAGTTACCGTTAAATAAGAAATACAACAATTATTACTTAATTATATTATTCAGCAATATATAATATATAATATATATAAATATATATATATATTATACATAAAAACACCTTTCCTTCAGCCAAATACCAAAAATTTATTAAGTTAACTCATTACTAATATAGTTGGAGCTGTCTCTTCAATAATTCCAGACTATAGTAATTATAAATTTTCCTATCTGTAAAAAATTGTTGGTTAAAAAAAATGTTGCATTTGCCTAATCATAAATCTAAAGATAGCTTAACTATTGACCAAACAGAAACCAATCACAACCCTACAAAAATATGAAATATGCACTATGAACTTCTGGAAAAAGAAATATAAAAAAATATAATAAAAATATTTTAGATCCTGGCACACACATTAATATAACCATAAACATTGATAATAAACAATTCAACAAAAAATTTGAGTCCGGCCCGAGTGCAACTCTCTTCAGCCCGCATCCGAAGGCAATTTTCCCTTCATAACAAATAATAGGAGCGAATTGAGCAGTAGCTGTACAGGACCTCAATAAATTAATTGGTTATTTTCTCTTGTTGCTGCCCACCTGTCGTACAACATTTAAATTTTAAAATTACATTACATAACGCAATTGCTGTACTTTTATCGAATTAAAAGATTTAATAATCAAACAAAATAACTGAAATGAGAAGATTTAGAAAAAATATAAAGTCACATTTGGAAGTAAAACAGAATATTAAAGAACAAAACGTAGTCTGCAGGAATAATTATCAACGGAATTATTAAAAATTAAAATATGTGGAACGTTCGTCAAATACTTGCATTATTGGAACGAAAAGTCTAACATTCAATATACCCTAACAAACCCAAATGTCACATATACAACTGTAAATTGATATTATATATATATATACTATGTACGTGAACTGGAGAACATTAATGACGCTGTGATGTATTACTTACAAATACCAATGCGATAGGAAGTGTATTGATAGAAGTAAATTAGAACCTTGTATATGCAATTTTTGAAAAAAGGTAGATAAGTATATTATTACTATTATGAGAATGAACATTAATAACGCTAATTTTCCATATGAATTTGATTATCAAGAGATATAAATAAAAGTAACTAATAGTGGTATATTCTAAAAGAAGATCATTTCGATCGCAGCGGAAGGAAGATGGGGATGCGAAATGAAATGGCTTTGAGAGAGGCGAGAGGGGAGGAGCATGACCATGGAGAGAGTGAAAGAAGTTTACATGATCAATGGCTATGAGAACTCGCGGCAAGGCAGCTAACAAATGCACAGCGTCTAATAAAGAGGATGGTTACAAGGTGAAAATAATATATACATATATTAAATAAGATATAAAAGAAATAAGAGATAGAATAATTTTCTATCTGTATCTATATATTAAAATATTTATACTCGTAACATAATTAGTATAATCTTAGAAAATAAGTATAAAAACCATAATAAAGAATAATATTAATAATAAAAATAATAGGTATAATATATATAAACAAAAAAAAATCTAATATTAATAATAAATATATTTGAATATATATATTATATTGGTGGTATATGTAATTTTTACTTATTACTGCATCTAAATATAATATATAAAATTACACTATATTCTATATCCTTCTGCAATATCTATATTGAGAATTTCAAATTATGCTATTGAGGTAGGACTGTAATGTACAGAATAGAATTTTCTTTTCATTTAAATAAAATTAATATAATATATTAAGTTTACTATAACTTTTCTATACTATTATCATTGGAATATCAAGGATTTTCACTAAAAATATAATATGGCAACATAAGTACTGTTGAATACAATTTCTACAAAAAAACTCTGCTCGAGGTATAAGCGAATAATTCTGAAATTATACAATAAATAAATATAAAAGTCAAAACTATAAATAAATAAAATAATTAATAATATAATAATCGAATAAATAACATAAGTATCCAAAATAGACATATAATACAATGAAATTAATATAATATAACCTAATAAAATAATAAAATAAAAAAATTATGACAACTGAAAAAATTATCTTTAATAATAAAAGTAATAACAACTTAATTAATAAATTCCTAATATAGTTTGAGTTCGATTTGGTCTTGCCTTAATCTCACAATAAAAAGTAGTAAAAAAAATATATAACATATTACTGTATTAAGCCTATTGTCTGAAAACAACGCTGATTACCTCCACTCGTGTCATCTCATATTAAATAATAATATTATTAAATAACATAATTAATAAAGAATTAGAAAAATAAAAAGAATAACCAAATTGATATATAATACATATTACATGTATTATTATATAATATAAGATTCAAATACCAAAATAAAATTTAATTATTAAAAATAATTACAATATATAATGAATCATGGGCATAAAGTAGTGGTGTGGTGTTGAGGTGTAGACACACAATTTCATTATACCGTTGCGACGCACAAATAAATATATAGATGCAATGCGGTATGGTAGTTGTTGTGTCTTATAATAAATATTGTATTATGTAAGAGTGAAAACTTTCATTATTTACAATGATGAAAATTACTTCTCTTTGTTTACTGACGTTTAGATTACATAGATATAAATCAAATCTTTTCCCATAAATTGTGAAATATAGTTTAAAAATAAACTATGATATAAATAATAATTAAAAGTAATATAATAATAATATTAAATTATATATTTATTAAATTATATATAAAATAATATTAGAGTATAATTTAGCTTAATAGGCTTTCAATACTAAAATTACGTTAATATATTAATGCTAAATACCGCTTTATAAGTAAGTATATGTAATTTATAATTATACATAACATACAGAAGGACTATAAAATCTTAAATCGAAAATAAAGTTATATATAGAATAAATATGATAAAAATATACAAATTAGGTAAATAATTATAATTATAATAAATACGATATATTTAATCAATGAAAACACTTATATATGTATACAATACCGAATATTTATTGTTTAAGCTACTTTATAGTAGTCCACTTCTAAGCTAAAATATTAATCGCCATATCAATTACGAAAAAGAAATAGTAAGATGACTAGTTCTAGACTAATTTAACATTGTTGATGTAAAACAAAATAAATGCTATAATTAATACAAAAAGATTCCTTTAAAAACCTATAAGATAAATTAAAGTAATTTAAAATATTACGTTATAAATATTATATAATAAATTATACCATATAATAAATATAATATATAATTACCATAAATAAAAATGAGAGAATATATACTTAACTTAAGTCATAAACTACTATTAAAAAAGAGTATAATTCCTTTTATTTTAAATTACATTCAAGAGTAACTTTTCACAATTTAAAAAGCCACTACTAATCTCTAGAATTATAACATAATGAATCTGCTTTTCTGGAATTTAAGTCTAAGGCTTAGAATAAATAATCTTAACTTCAAGATCTCTTTGCTATACGTTTTCTATTATCATTTTTATAATAAATATAAGCAAGAAACAACTGATCAAATATATAGATAAGATTATAATTTACGTATATAATTTTAAACAAAGCTTTCAAACCACTCACTTGATTTCCAAATATTTATCCTATTAAATTTCCATAATAAAAAACTGGCATTGTCATCATATAAATATAATGAACTTTTATTTAAAGTAAGATATTGAAGTTGTAAATAAATAGTCGTCACCGAACTTTCTATTCATCGCATTTACGGTAAATTTTATAAAGAAATAATGAATATAAATAAATCAATTCTGAATATCATGAAAATTTACTGGTCGATTTTAGATAGCGAAAATGTCTTCTTAGGAAATTACCAACGTTTATAATAGTTGATCACAATGCTACTACAGAATTTATCAAGACAGAAATATGCGAAATCTTACTAGCCCCGAAGAAAAACAACTTAAAGGCAAAAAATAAGCTATTCCGTCATATAAGTGATATTCAGTAGATGGCGAAATCTAAGACAGATAAAGTATTATGTCTCAATCACTCCGGTTAAAGAAGAAAATAAATAAAAAAATTTTAGGATTTATTTTTAATTAACTATTACTTAGAGAAATAGAATAAAAAGTAAATATTTGAAATGCTTCACTAAAACCACTATATATATAATATAATATATTAATAGACTATGCACATTCTCTTACATGTATATACACGCGAATGTAAGAGATGGCATAATACACAGCATATTACTTTACAAAAATTATATATATATTGAAACAATATGGAAAAAAAAAAGATAAAAACGAAAAAAAGAAAGGGCCTTAAAAAACACAATCAAGGACCAAAAAATAACCTTAGACCCACAGAAACAAAATAAACTTACACCAATGCCTCAATTATCCTGAAACAAAGATACCCCCAAAACAATAACTAACAAATTATACAAAAGAATAAACACTTAGATAACAACGAACGAAAAGACTCACCTTAAATAATCCATCCAGGCCAAATAAATCCTAGTCTAACCCATACATATAAAGAAAAAGAAATCTATGAGTCCAATTATTTGCACCAATGCTAAGATTTTATATTCTACATAAGAAGGACAGAAACCAGAACGATTCCTGCGTAGCTGTTATATGCTAGCAATAAAAATTAAAAAATAAATTATATTACTTTGTACACCCTTTGATCTATTTCATAATTACATCGAAGTCTATATCGTATATTAGCATTGATTTACAATAATAACACGAATTAGAGAGAATATTTCCAGACGGATATATCTAAAAAAAACAGGAAAAATCATCTATTCTTTCTCAATGAATAACTAATTTTTTTTTTCCATAAAACAATCATTTTCAACAAGTTAATACTTAATAAAATATAATATCAATAGACAAAATAATAATATCTAAATTATTTATAGAAAAAAAGTCTCCGCCCAAATTGCAACATGAAAAGAGAAAATCATTCAAATGATATGGATATTTAGCCAATCTTACTACTATATAAGCTGATCTCTTTTGTAACCTTTCTCTCCTCCTAATTCCACTTTATAAGTCTTGAATATATTCTTATTCATGATAAGAGCCTATATAGATCACTAGGCTGTTATTAAGATATATAAATTTATTATTAAACATAATATCATATCTATAAGTCCAAATGATCTATCCGACGAGAAGTATAATAAATTCTTAAGATGGCTATAATAATACAATATACATGTATATAGTTACTGTAAACTTTCTAAGGTTTCTGAAATAGAGTACATAGTTAGTATTAGGCTTAGTATGAGATAGAATAAAGAATACATATGTTTATTATAGAGATAAAAAGTCATTTAAAGTTGCATAATTGATATTATAAAAAAAGTAATGGAAAAATTAATATATGTTAAATACCATCTTTATACATACAGGTATTATTTGAGAACTTATTATCAATGCTACTCTAAACTTCAGACGTTTTCAACAAAACATAATAGATTATTAAGAATACCCAGAAAAATCTAATATAATAATTTAGATTACATCATTAGATCCTCGGCCTGATATTCTAAGAACTCCCAAACCCAATCTCGAACATTTCTAATTTTGACTATATTTAAACCAGAGCAGGATAAAAAATAATTATATATATGAAAAATATATAATTTATATTAAGAAGGTTATATATAATACTAATATAAACTAATAATATATTTTAGCTATAAGTAAATAAAATATAATAAATATACATATAATTATATAATATAAATATATAAATAAATAATAATATAATAATATATAAAGCAGTAATAATAAATGAATATTATATCGCTCTATATTAAATTAATAAAAAAAGCACAACTCAATTTTAGACCAATTAATATATATATAACATCATAATAAACAATCATTTCTGTAACAAATAGATAATAATATATTGATAGATAAATTAATGATTTAAATATAATATATATATATAAGATAAATTATGATTATATAACAATTCTTTTAGGTAAATAGTAAAATTTCACTCAGGCACACCGAGATTTATTAAGAAAATACAACAGCCTAAAAATATCAATAATGCAACAATAACTAAATACGAAAATTGACTACGTCTTAGGGAAAAATATGACAAGCTATCAAATGATCCTAAAACAACCATTTTATGACCACTACAAAGAAGGACACAATATAGAGGTATTTAACAGAGAAATCAAAAAAAATAATACCAAGACATAGATTTCAAATTAGGTTAAAAATTATACTATAAAAATTGAAAAATACTGATTTTTTAATTATAATATATTAATTAATAATATAATAGATATATAATATAAATATTAGTAAATAGACTATATAATATACTATATTAAATAATATAATATATATAGTTATAATATAAATATTTACTTACTTATTAACTAAAAGAATAATAAAATTCAAGGCATTCCTAGTAGGCCTTTACGATTGTCAACGTAAGATCCATGTTTAATAATAATGGTTCCAATCACTACCGCAATAACAAAAAGTTTAGGTTTAACCGTGAACTGCTATCTATACATAGTCACAATATATGTTAGATTATGTTATACGGGCATCTAAAACCATCTATTCAAGTTTCGGTTTAAGTCGGCAATCCCATATTCAGTTATTATAATTTTATTAGCATTTAGATATAACAAACTCACGATAATCCCTATAACTAGAGGCATCGTGGAATATAACCGAAAAGTTAACTTGGATCGGTCAATGTCCGAGAACCTATTACCTAAGCAGGCTAGCCTCCCATGGCATGCGACAGGTCCGTAGAAACTCTAAAACCTAACTCTAGATGGAATGTCTACGTCCCGAAAACAACCGACTAGCATATAGTACCACTTTATCTCTCTCTCATCTCTCTCTCTCACCTCTTCCTACTCTCTCTCATGAATTAGTTAGATTACAAATATAGTACTGGTACGAAAAACTTACTAAGAATAGATTATATTAAGTTACATAAAATAATAAAAAGTATTTACGTAAAAATAATAATGATATCATTAGTATATTATACATATTATTACTATAATAATATTATATCTATATATAATTTTGGTCAAAATAAAAAGTATATGTCAAGTTTTCATTTTTTAACACAATAAAAAATGAGAGGTAAAAAAATAATCAAAAAAATAAAAATAGTAATCCTTTTTTTACAATAATATGATAGAATATAGTTATATAAAGATTACTATATGCTAGATATTTTTTTAGAATAGTATAGGATGTATGATAATATAATGATAATAATATAAGTTATAATATAATATATTATATATATATACATAAGGCAGTAAATATTTTAATACTATATAATACTATACATGTTGAATATATATAATATATATATATGAAAATATATCTTAATATAATAGTTTATAATATTAAATTATTAAGTAATATATATAACAACCTAATATATATACACACATTTTTGAATATATAATATAATATATATGTATAATAATTTAATAAAAATTATATTAATAATATATAAAATTAATAATATTATAATAAATATTATATGAGGATCTAATTATTAATTAAATTAGGTAATATATAATAATAAATATATATATATGTATAATATATAAATAATATAGATATAATATATTATATATTATAATATATTATTAATAATGAATAATAATATTAAAATAGATGTAATATATAAAATTAATTAAATATTATATTATAATTAATGAAATATCATAATAAATTATATAAATATTAGATATACTATATATATAAGATTATATATAATAAAAAATATTATAAATTATATTATATATCATATATATAAATGATATATATAAAAATTATAAATAAATAATATATATATATATATAAATATAAATGTAATAATATAATATATATTATACGATATATAAAATTTATTATATTATAATATATTTTATAATAAATATTATTATAGTTATTACGAGAATAGCATATATAACAGTTAGATATAGATTAATTATATATACAGATATAATTCTAATATTAGTAAAAATAATATATAAATTATATATATAATTAGAATAATATACTTAAATTAATATACTAGTAGTAGTAATGCTCATTGCTGTAGTGTATAGCATCATAATCTAATCTAATCAAACCCAGGTTCGAACTTTGTACTGTACTATAGAATCTGGAGCTTCTCTACTAAACTCTACTTCATTCGTTCACTCAATCGTTAATGAGTACATTGGCATGCTGCTGTTTTGACTATCAATTATAAACATTCCGCTATCCGAACACTCCAGCAAACTGTAATTGGTACTTTACGCCCATGTCCCAACCTTTCTCATCCGAACTAACATGGCCAGCCTCCTTCCTGGCTAAGTCTATAGTAATAAGAATTAACAAAATTAATAATAGACATTTATATAAAATATACTAGATATAGAAATAAAATAAGTTATATATAATATATAATAAATTTATATATATAGAATAATATATGTAATATATATATAATAAAATGAAATTTATAAATTAATATACACAAAGTACGTATACCCACACGAACGAGCTCGGAATCAAAAAAAAATTTGTCATGAGTAGACTCTATAAGATACATAAATTGATGTTTCTATGAGTTTGAAAAAAAGGATTTTTGCATATTTTTACTCTTACTATAGGGTTCATGAATATTAGATAATTAATTGGTACATTGATCTTCAACATCACCTGTCAAATTTAATTGCTCAAGCATACCAGACATCAAGACGTTTCCTATAACCCCTATAATGCGAATAGAAAACACAGGCCCTAACACATTCAAAATACCAAATATCGTGTTCTGGAAGACTCCTCATTGAAATCAAGTCAACCCCGTAGTCCCGTAAGACCAGATACCCAACTCCTCCAATCGACGTCGTAAATGGAATAGTATACCCTTGTGTTATAGCTTTAATAAAAAAACGTAAAAACAATACATTACTAAAAAGCTATTATTTCTTAAACTGGATAGTAAACTCATAAAATTGTATATTAAATAGTGCTTCCCTAACATATAATCTATAGAAGGTTGAAAAACCAATATAAAAAAATTTTTTTTTTACATCTTCCTCGCCTAAAATCTTTACCATGGATTCCAAATAAGTTATATTCACTTCCACTACGTATGTAGTTTATTTAATAGATATTTTTTATATTTCAAACCCTATAAATATAATTATAAATAATTATACATAGAAGTCTACACAGTTAAAGAAATATTTTTGTTGATCCTAGCTCCAGATCCTTTGCCTTAAGAACTTTCATTCTATATAAATAAATATAATAAATAATAATAAAATAATAAATTATATAATAATATAATACAGATTATATAAGATAAATATATATATATATTTAATAAAATAGAATTAATAAATAATATATTATATAAATTAAATGAGCATAAACAAAACAAATATGAAAAGTAATTACTAAATATATAATAATTATAAAAAAAATAACATTAAGATGGTACATTTTATATAAATATTATAATATAATATAATATAATTATGATAATTTTATAATATCCACTATCAATTAATTATAATTTAATATATATTATTATTATATAATATATAATATAGAATTATATAATATATAATATATAATTATTAGAATATTAATATAATTATATTTATATAGATTATAATAAATTTATAATTTAAAAATATAAATTTATTATATATAATTAATTAGTTTAATGATTATTAATATTATATAATATATTATATATACAATAAATTTCTATATAATATATAATATAAGATTAAAATATATAGATATAATATTAAGATTATATATATAATAAAAATTTATATATATATATAATTATTATATAGAATTATAAAATGTACTCATAAATGTACTGGTACACAAGTTATGTGTAATATGTATATTATTTATAAATACTATTATTAATTATTATTTAATATAATAGTTAATAATCATAATATTTAATAATCAAAACATTTAAAATGTAAATTTTAAAATTTAAGAAAGCTTTTAAAATGATTCATAAAAGGATATATCACTACTTGTAATGACACAAGCAGTTGTCTAAAGAATATACAAATTAAGAATATTAATACACTCTGAGAAATCCTTCCTCAAAGTCCCAAAAGTAAAAAATCCTTAACAAAATATATTGAGATAATAACATATCATTGAAGACAATGTAATGCTATCCTGCAAATTAAGCACAAAATGACGTTTAATAAAGAGCAGAGAACTGTTCATCTAAGTTTTTTTAAACACTAACGAACCAATATAGTCTCAAGACAAAAATATTTAAAAAAGAAGATAGTCTAGAAGAATTGCTTTCTAAACAGGAAATCACCGTGGTCCTCACTCGTTATCCGTTATGCTATATATAATTAAAATAAATCAAAGTTAAACATTTGAAATCCAATAAACAATTATTATCATTCTGTTCTTTATATCAATCTGATATCAATTACTAAACAGAGTACGATCTTACGACATATTCTCCTTAAACTTGACTTGTCCCACATCCAAACAGTCAATAATATGACAGTAATTTCACATCTAATCTTTTAATTTCGTCATGTTTGACTGACTAGTTTCCATGTTATAATCTCGTTCTTAAGTGTTAAACATTTATTTCCCTAAATCTCAATACATTCATAATTAAATTTAAAAACTGGTCACCTAATCATTTATTTTAAAGATACAAGTATCTTCTGGATAAAAAATTTATACTATGTATTATGTCATATTTATAGACAATCTAAATCTAGTACTCTTATCTATATCATTATAGCATATTATCATTAATTCTATATTCTATAATCACACTTGATCTAGTTATCATCAATATCATAATCAATATTATAATTATTATTAATTATTAATATTATAATTTATATATTATTATATATATTATATATATTATATATAATTAATATTATAACATATTAATTATATAATAAAATAAATTATATTATTATTTTATTAATTAATTATTTAAATATAATCAATTAATAATATAATAACTACTACTCTCTTCTATTCTCTATCCCTGCCCGTCCGCTAGCCCTCCCCTTACTTCCTCCCCCATCCTCCCCTTTCTTTAATAAATAATTAATAATAAAATATAAAGTATATAATTAATATTAAATTAAATTAAAATTAAATTAGCAAATAAAAGTAGAAAAAACAAAAAAAAAACAAAATAGAAATAAAAATAGAAAAATAAATAAAAAAAAAAAAAATAAAAAAAAAGTAAGATATTACTAAATAATTTGCTAAAATTAATATAAGAAACAAAATATATGATTCAATTAATAAAAAAACAGGTCAATTATGATATAAACTAAAACTAAAACTATAATAAAAAATTCGGTTTTTGCTTTTTTTTGAAAATTGCATTTTTCAATATGAAACACTTAATCCCTATTTTTTTCAAAAATATGACTAGCAAAATCCCGTTAGAAAAAACACTAAAATATGTTAGAATATAACCAAATAATTATCAATGTATTGTAAGATAATTAATAGATAAAAAAAAGTCACGTTAACTTTTAATGAGTTCTAAAATAAGTATTTGTGAAAATTAAGAAAAAGCATAATTTTAATATTTAGGATTTAATTTTTTTAATTAAACAGGTTTTCCACCACTAATGAAATTATTTGGTAATACAAAACAAATATATGTTACATTAATTAATACAATTAATAAAGAACAATTGTCAAAATTTAAGTAGGACACACTAAAACAAAATAATAATTTCTCACTTCATTCTGCTTTATTTAATAACTTCGCTGATTTTCAAATGGAATAACAATTATTCTAATTCAAATCTCTAGATTTGTGACAGTCTTTCATTTAGTGACTGTTCCATGTTAATATAATTCTCAAATGTAATAAAATTTAGGAATAAAATCAAATCAGTAAACTTATTAAATTTCATCGTTTTGATTTGTTGCTTTATTCTTAGAAAAAGCGTAATTTTTAGAAGTTAATTTAATTTATTATTTAAAACAGGTTAGTTTTTTTTTCTAATGAATGATTTGGTATATAAAAACATTAAATATTAAATGAATTCATATTAAAAAACGTCATAATTAATAGGCCACCTTTAAAACTATTAATAAAAATTCGGCTTTTCCGGTCTTTATTGATATATTGTTTATGTACCAATAAATAATTTTATTTCAAAAATGCATTGAATAATACACGCAATTTAAAAAATCTTCGAGTTAATAAGATATTCACAACAAAATAAATTTTAAAAATGTGAAAAATTAGGAAAAATTACGAACATAGAAAAAATTTATAATTTTGAAGAATGTGAAAAGGATTATAAAAGGAAGTCGTCTGAAGAATGAAGATATGTAATTATATATATAAAATATTGTGAAATGGTATTCAATAAAACCCCGGTCTGCTATCAAAACTCTCTATGATATAATTAAAAGAAAAATTATGTAAGGAAATTATTTGCTAAAAAAGTAACAATATTAAATGACTACGTATAAAATACTTATTAGTTAAAATTAACTTTTACATGAGCATATTGTATGAAATGCAATTTTACAATGAAACATAGATTATTTTCATTAAATGCATGAATAATATACCCATTTAAAAAATCACTTAATTTTAATAATTTTAGAATTAATAATGATTTCATAATTTTAATAAAAATTTAGGAAAAAAATCGTACTTTATAAGAGTTCTGAATATTTGTAAATCGAAAAACATTTAAGAGAATAAAGACGATAATTTTAGAAAGTTTATAAATTTTTTATTATTAAACAGGTTATTCACACAGCTAGCGAAAAATTTTTAAAGATGGATAGATTCAAGATGGTGATAAATATTAACAATTTCATTAAAAAAAAACGATTCAATTTAAAAGACAACCTACCGAAAAAAAATGAAATTCTCTTTTCTGCTTTATTGAAATTGCATTTAGAAGTTCAAACAACATATATTTATTTCATAATGCAGATTAAATTACCGTATTAAAATACATCTAATTTATATAAGTAGATTAATACCTAAATTAATTTCAAATTTTTAGGAAAATAATTTAGGAAAAAAATAAGTAGATGCAAAAAATTTTTAAATATGTTAATACTTCAACATGATGATTAAGTAAAAAAAGCGATATATTTTAGAAGTACAAACATTCACAAGGTTCAACTCCCTTTTATACTAACAATAACAATAATTGAAAATATATAATAAATATTTTAAAAATGAATTTTGAAATAATTTTTCATTAAAAAACCTCATTTTAAGATGACAGTTAAAAAATATATTATATAAATTCACTTTTCATGTTTTTTGTAAAATGTGCATTTTCAATGCAACAACATTATTTTTCAAATTGCTGTAAAAAAAATTCGTTTAAAAAATCTTTCAATTTTAAATTAAAAAGATAAAAAATAAATTTTCAAATTGTTCAAATATTATATAGTAAAAATCGCACTTTTAAGATAGACAAAAAAATAAGTTAGAGTTATGCTTGAAAATTTAAGAAAAAATGTAAGTAAAATTTTAAAATGTTACAAATTTTATAATTAATAACAGGTTTGCTACAACCACTAATGAAATATAGGAATATTGATAAAAAACAAATATATTAAGAAAAAAGATTAATCAAATTAAAAAAAAATCGTCAATTGAAGACACTTAAAACAATTAATAAAAATTATTCTCTTTCTCCTTCGATGCCTTGTAAATTGCATTTATCAATGAAAACACGTAATAATTAGTTATCGCTTAATGTAGTCTATATTGTTAATTCTCCTTCGATTATTTTCTGCATATTGGTCAAATAATTATCAAATGAAAGATAAGAAATGAATCTTAGTAACTTTTAACAGTAGATTACTAAATTAATAATGATTATGATGAAATAATTAGAGAAAATATAAGGGGAATTTAGAAAGTAATAATTTTTTAAAATAGAGTTTTCACAACTAATGAAAATATATTATAAGAAAATATAATATAAAACAAATATTGAAGGATTTCACTTTTAAAAACGTCAAATATTTAAGACGACCTAAAAACAATATTTAAATCAAATTTCTCTTTTCATTGCTTTTATTTGAATATAAGCAAAATATGACACATGAAAATAAACACTATAATTATTTTTCTCAATAATGTTGAATATACCCGAAGGTTAAAAACTATCAATTATTAAGACTTTACCAAATAAATTTCAAAATTGCAATAATTATTTAGGGAAAAAATAACGATACTTTTTAATTAACAAGTTTGCTTTAATTTTAATGCCAAATTCTCAAATGTGAAAATTTAAGAAAAAGTATAAGTATTTTTTAGAAGTTTATTAAATTTTATTTGTTATTAAAAACATACGGTTATGTTCACAACTAATGAAATAATTTGGTATATAATATAAAAAAACAAATATATTGAAAATTTCGATTATAAAAACGTCATATTTAAAGGACACCTAAAAAACATAATAAATCAACCAGTAACGATCAAGTTACTTCATTAAGAAAATGAACTTTAAATAAGGAAAAAAATATGTCACAATCAGAAAAAATCCAAGTTTAAAAATTCATTCTATTTTGTTATTCTACCATTATTTATTACAATTATTTTATCATTAGGAAAATAAATTCGTACTTTATAATTGAAGTATCTAAAATAGAAAGATAGTATAATGTGAAAAAATTTTAAGAAAAAGTCACGGAAGTTATAGATCCTTTTAAAGGGTTTAAGAATATAAAATGCAGATTTTCAAAAGGACTAATGAAATTATAAGAATATATTGAGAATATATAGTATGTATCAAAAACAAATGATGATGAGAATTTCCATTAAAACGATTATCAATTTAAGCACAACAGTAAAACAAATTCAATAATTAAGGTAAATAACTGCCTTTTGAAAATGCAACATCCATGATACCGAATTATTATTATTATTTTAATCAGTCACACTCCCGCCGAAAATACACGGGTTAGAATAACATCACTCCACAGTTGTAATAAAAGAGCTATTACCAAGAAAAAATTGAAATAATTAACAAATTTTTCTTAATTACTTTAAATAAGAATGAGCGGAATCAAAAGCTGGAATTAAATCCTTTTAAAGTAGAATGTGAAAAATTTAGAAAAAGCGTTAAATTTAGAGTTACTTCAAGTTATTTATATCCTAATAACATGCCGTTTTCAACCAAACAGGCTCAAATGAAAAGTAAATTGGGAATAAATAATAAAAAACATATAACCATAGTGAAAATACCTCATTAAATACAAACAGCGACCGATCAGATTAAAAGAACACCGAAATAACCATAAATAAATTCCACTTTATCCTGACACATCTTTTTAACGAAAGATAATAGACATGTCAATAGAAACACATATTATATATCATATATATATATTTATTTAATAACATGTTTAATTAAGGTTCCCACATTCGCACAAATAACATTCTTAATTATTAAGGATTCCACAATACCACAAATACGTTAACTTATTTAATAAAGTAAGGATTCCACATCCCCATCACAAATAACATGTTTAATTAAGGTTTCCACATCCCCACAATTAACATGCTTAATCATTGAGGATTCCACATTCCCATAAATAACATGTTTAATTATTAAGGATTCCACATTCTCACAAATAACGTTGAAAAAGGATTCCACATCCTCACAAATAACATGTTTTATTAAGGCTTCCACATCCTCACAAATAACCCGTCTAATTATTAAGGAATTTCATATTCCCACAAGTTGAACAAAGATTCCACATCCCCATAAATTGATCTAATTTTTGTATCTGACAATTTTAGTTATTTTTCAGTATTAATGCGTTTATAAATAAGGATTTCGCATCCCCACAATTTGAAATAATATCCTCGCCTGATCATTTTCGTTGCATTTGAGTATTAATACAATTGTTTATTTATTTATTTATTTTTGAATTAAATTATTTTGGTTTGTGATATATTGAGAAAGTCAAATGTAATGGATATTAAAATATAAAATAAAATGGTTGGAAATAATAATTTATTAAATTTAGTATAAAGTTACTAAAAAATAATAAAACAATTAAAATTAAATATAATATTAGGTAAATATAACAAATATTAATCTTTTTTGTTTTTTTTTTCTAATTATATTATTTTGGTATTTTCTTTGTAGAGAGTTCTGTAATAGTTGAGATTAACATAATCTGACTAAATATCGATATTTTTTTCCCATAATAGTTTTTTTTAATATCTTTCGTCCCCATGTAAGAGGACTAAAAACCACTTCCAAATCTTTCTCCTATAAATATATTCCCTCCATGGTTTTTTTTTTTATGTTAAAATTCGGTTTAGAACCCATTAAGTTTAGGTTATGATAAGTTTTGTTACGTATACACAGAAAATCTTTGTCTACATAACAAAACTTGTCATAACCTTACTTATTTTTCGAACGCTAAAAGAAATATGAAAACAGCAAATAACGTTCCTTATAATTATATCGTAAATGTGTCAATTTTTTTAATTAACAACATGTTGAAGATTCCTTCACACCCATTTCGAAACGTCGATTACTTTTATAAAAAACTTCTATTTTTTGACATTAACCTAAAATCAACTATTACCGAAAGTTCAAATGCAAAAGATATTAAAATAAATAAAACTGAAAGAGATGATAAAAAATTATAAATTATTACAAAAAAAAAATAATAGTAAAAATAATAAAAAAAAATTTTTAAAAAATTAAAAATAATTCTTTGATTTCATAAAAAAGGAAAAAAAAATTATAAATTATAAATGTAAATCTCCCAAAATTTCAAATTTACTATCCAAGGATTTTTACAAGTACAAATAAATATTAATGAAACATAAATACATAGCTCAATACTCTCAATACTCTTATAAACTTTTTTCATTGATGAAAATTACTGTTTTCAAGAACTCGCTCTTTACTTTCAGTGATGGTAAAAATCAAGTAACATCAAATAATAAAAACCGAAATAGGTAATGCTTTCATGAAAAGTCTCGTCTCTTTTTTATGTTAGTTATTTATAGGTAGTAATTAGGTCAAATATTCATTTTAATTTTTTTCCTTTTTTTTTTATGAAAATGCTCCCAATTTTTTAAGACAAATTTATACCTAAGGTATAATTTCTGTCTGTCTATCTGTTCCTTTTTCTCTTTTTGTACACAAGTAGGTATATATATATATATATATATATATATATATATATATATAATAATAATATGTAATAATAATAATATATATATATAATATAATATAGCATAATAATATATATATAATAATAATAATATATATATATATATATACAGTATATATAATAATAATAACAATAATAATAATAATAATAATAATAATAATAATGTAACATAATAATAATATAATATATATAATAATAATAATAATAATAATAATAATAATAATAATAATAATAATAATAATAATAACATAATAATAATAATAATAATAATAATATGTAATATGTAATTTATAATAACAACAATAATATATCTTATAATAATAATAATAATAATATATAATAATAATAATAATATAATAATAATAATAATATCTATAATAATAATATATAATTTATATTATGTAAAAATCAATATGTATATAATAATAATAATAATAATAATAATAATATAATAATAATAATAATAATATAATAATAATAATAATATATATAATATATATAATAATAATAATATAATATATATATGTATATAGTATTAATAATAATAATAACAATATATATATATACATAATAATATATAATAATAATAATAATAATATATAATAATATCAATAGAATAACCATAATAATATATAATAATAATAATAATAATAATATATAATAATAATATATATAATAATAATAAGATATGTAATAATAATAATAATAATAATAATAATAATAATAATAATAATATATGTATATGTATATATCATAATAATATATAATAACCAATATACCTCTATATAGCATATATATATATAACTAGTATATATTATATATATATATAGAAGGAAAAAAACCACAAATTACAGTTTATTAAATTTATTAAAGAATTCAGATAATTGACTGTCCACTTCATTCAGCTAATAAAATATAACCTGTTTTATTAGCTGGGCAGTAGACATTACTCCACGAAACGTCACTTTATAAATTGCAAGCGTATTTAATGGGGTTTTCTTCTATAATGACACGTTTAAAGGTGTTCTATCATCAAAAATATATATATAAGTATATATATATATATATATATATATATATATATATATATATATACTTTCTCCTATATATATATATATATATATATAACTTATATATATATATATATATACATATATATATATATATATATATATATATATATATATATATATATATATATATATATATATATATATATATATATATATATATATAATATATATATATATATATATAATATATATATATATATATATATATATATATATATGTTTTAATGTATATATAAATATATATATATTTAACAACAAAGATATATACATTTATATATATATATATTTATATATATATCTATATACATCATATATATATATATATATATATATATATATATATATATATTCATCATGATCATCATCATCATCCACCTCTTTTCCCCAGATTGCGGATGAAGTGGGTCGCATACACAGGAAACAGAAAAGTAGTAGAAGAATACGTCCCCTTTATTCCCTTAAGTGAGAACTCGTCTCAGTTATTTAAATTAACCCTAGGGTTTCACGAGACTGCGATGAACCCTCACAATGGTATCTCGTCAATGTGGAATTCATCCCATGGGCTAGACCCACAACTTCAACCTTACCCTCCTCACAAACCCCACCATTCACTCCTATTATGCACCTTTCTTTTCGACCATGCCAAACTCACATTCCTCTGCCTCAGCCGTTCCTTTATTGACTCAATCCACTTTTCTTCGGTCTCCCAGCTTGTCGAATCCCAGAACACTCACCACTATACATCCACATAACCAACCGACTATTATTTATACTTTCCATATGACCAAACCATCTCAATATAGTCTCATTTATTCTCTCATATACCCCTTTAGTCACACCACACAACTCCCTAATACGCTCATTCCTCATTTTATCAATTCTTCTCACACCTAACACGCCCCTAAGATTTTCCATCTAAACACATTGCACCTTACATCTATACTTCTTATTCCAGACCCTAGTTTCACTACTATACTTTAACGCAAGTAAAAATATACCCTCATGCAAAAACCCTAGTTCACCCAAAACTTAGTCCCTTTACATCCACCAAGGATTTAATTGCTCCAGCCACATTCCTACCATTCACAACTTTCCTACCACACTCTGTATCATCCGTTCCGTTTTCATCCGACATATATCATAAATATTTAAACTCCGCCACTTGTTTCAGTTCCTCACCATCCAACACAACTTTACACCGCGGACTCCCCTCACTCACTACCATAACCTTACTCTTATCTCCATATACCTTCAAACCCCTCCTTTTACACATCATTCCAAAGCCTTCTACCAATCCTCTCAAACTCTCTTCAGATTCACCACAGAAAACGAAAATCATCCGCATATAACAAGTAGAGCACCCTCCATTCTCCATCTTTCTAACTCCTTCCCTTGCCACCCCCACTTCTAATTCTTTCATAACCCCCATCCATTTACAAATTTAATAACCAAGAAGACATAACACATCCCTGGCTCACTCCGCTATTAATTTTAAACCAATCACTTTCAACTCTAATTACTCTTACACACGCTTCACTATCGTCATACATACTTTTGATTTTATTCAGAAGCCTACCACCAACACCATATTTCACTAACACCTGCCCTAGAGCTTCCCTATTAATCCTATCATACGCCTGTTTGAAATCTCTCATTTTCTTAAACATTTATCCAATGTAAAGATTTGATCCACACATCCTCTACCACTTTTAAATGCACCTTGTTTCTCACCAATCAGTCCCTTAGTCACCCGAAGACACTCTTTCGACCAAAATACCAGAATATATCTTCCCTACAACACTCAACAGACTAATTCCCCTATAATTTCTACAGTTCCACTTATCCCCCTTTACCCTTATTCCTTCGGAACTCTACCCTCCATAAACACTTTGATACACAACTTCCGAATTCATTCAATCACGATCTCGCCTTTATTTTTGATCATTTCACCTGCGATTTCCAATTCCTCAACTCTCCAATCTACTCATTACCTCCTACGTGCTAATTACCTCATCCCATAAATACCTATTTCTTCTTGCACCATCAAACTCACACACATTCACTATCACCTCTTCATTACTGCCAATGTTATGCAGACTTTCGAAGTGTTCCCTCCACACTCTCCTCACATCCATTTCATCAGTTACGAAAGCACCATCCCTATTAATTATTCTAAGCAGATTCCCCTTATTCTTATTCTTAACCTTTCGCGCTTCCTTAAAAAAAGAGCTTCCTATTCTCTTTTAATTCCCCATTTATCCTCCTTCAAAACTGTTCATTACCTCATTTTTCCTCCTACGTATGCAACTTTTAGTCTTCCTTTTTTTCTCCTCATATAATTCCACACATCTTTCTTTTGAAACCTCATCATTGGCTTTTAGTACATTCAACTATACGACTCTTTTTTTTTTACTTTTAACCGCTTGCATCACCTCTTCATTCCACCACTCATTGTTCACATTCTTACTCCCAACTTTACATTCATATACTTCTCTTGTAGTACTAACAAAAACGCTTCCTTCATTTGCGTCCAGATTTGCTCAGTTCAATCTTGTTCACATTAAATTTATTTATTTGCAAACGTTTTTAAATACTTTTCCTTATTACCTTTTTCACTTAACTTCTCACTCTTAATTCTTCCCACCTCCTTCCTTATCACCTTCCTCCCAATGAAATTCTTCACTAACTAATCATACGTAAAACTACATAATGATCCCATAATCCCATTCCTAACCCCCCTCACTGATTTAACATCGATCACATACTTCAATGTCCCCTTCTTCACAGCACAAAATCAATCATACTTTTCACTTCGATACCATCTCTACCGACACCGACTCTAGTATACTTATGAATACTCTTGTGTTTGAAGAAAGTATTACTTGCATACAAACCTCTTACCTCACAGAAATCAATCATCTTCCTACCATTTTTATT
>JABUQX010067379.1:50000-57802 GCA_015478945.1 Trachelipus rathkii
GCTTCTCTCCATAAGAGCTTTTTTCAAGGTGCCCTTGAGTTCTAGTTTCATTGTTTGCACTCCATCAAAGTCATTAACAGTTTCTAAAAGGAAAAGATCTAATGCTCAAACACGAACAATTTAAAAAGACCTATCATGAAATCAGTAAATCAGTAGATCAGTAGATCAGGAAATCAGTAAATCAGGAAATCAGTAAATCAGGAAATTGCTTAAATAATACAAAATCTTTCTCAAGCAACTGCCAGTCATTGCAGTTTGGAGAGGATTATCAGGGTCGTCAGCAATATAGAGCTATAAAGCTCTCTTAAGCTTTTAAATGCGTTACAGCAATAGATAAGTGCTATTCCAGCTGGTTAGAATATCTTAATAATAATAATAATAATAATAATAATAATAATAATAATAATAATAATAATAATAATAATAATAATAATAATAATAATAATAATAATAATAATAATAATAATAATAATAATAATAATAATAATAATAATAATAATAATAATAATAACAATAACAATAACAATAACAATAACAATAATAATAATAATAATAATAATAATAATAATAATAATAATAATAATAATAATAATAATAATAATAATAATAATAATAATAACAATAACAATAACAATAACAATAACAATAACAATAACAATAACAATAACAATAACAATAACAATAATAATAATAATAATAATAATAATAATAACCAGCGGAGTTCAAGTAAGATTGAGCATAACATTGAAGCTAAGTCTGAGGTGAGAGAGTTCGACAGAAAAAGGATGTGACTGAGCAGAAAAAGAATCGCACTAGGTCTCCTCCTCAAAGGAAGATGTTTGCGATTAGAGAGTTATGAAGAGTAATGCCCATTGTAATAGAGATAACATAAGAAGTGATACAACTAATCTACAGCTAGAAAGAGATTGAGGAGATTTAATGATTGGTGGTGAGTTAACAAGTCGAAAAGTATTACTAAAATACTTAAGAATGAATAGAAGGAAAAGAGTGACTTTAAATATTATAGTTAATCATGGAATCAGCTATAGAAAACGTTTTAAATAAAAGTAGACTGCTCTTTATCAAGGGGAACAGTATGTGAGGAACCACATTATATATATGATGCGTACTCCATACAAGGGCGAACAACCTCCTATGCAAAAGTAAACATCCGGGATGGTGAGAAGTTTTGAATATGTCTCATGTCAGCATACCTAACCTCTTTGAAGCTTGTTTAGAAGGAGAAATAGTGTGATTCTTATAATTAAGATCACGAAAAAAGGACTCTCCAAGAACTCAGCGACGCGGAGTCCAGTGTTTCGAATCCCGCTGATGGACAGTAAAATCTCCTTTGACTCATTTAAGAACAGAGTAAGGTTTGGATTGCGTGCTTTCGATGAAGATATAATTATGCGGAAGATTATGTCGAGTAGAAAAATGTTTCCTTTGTTAGAGTTAGAGATACGAAGAAGATCAGAGGTTAGTTTCCTCCAAGGCTGCCCTATTGACATGCGTTAATTGCTTTTGAAAGGGTCGGCTCTCAAATTGGAAAGAGCAATGAAGGGTGTAGTCATTGATATTGGATTGGATAGGAGACGAGGTGATAGTAAGTAGGTTATTAAAATAGGTAGGGACAGGGTAGAACCCTGAGAATATCTACTATTAATAGATATAAAGAATGAACGATGCTCAATCGGCAGAGCGACAGAGTTGCATGGCAAGGGCCGGGTTCGATCCCTAGTCCGGGTTCTAGGTAAAAATTACCTAGAGAAGTTCCTCTCCTAGAGTAGGGCTATGCCCGTGAGATGTGAACTTAATTAAAAAATATATATACAACAGTTATATATAAATATATAAATATATATACGACCGGAAAAGAAATCAGAGAGAAGGGTAGAAAGCTCTGTGCCAAACTCTGTCGAAGGCTTGCGGTATGTCTAGCGCTACATTAATTTTACCGAAATACCAAATAGTAGAGAACCAGGGATCAGAGAGAAGATAAAGGAAGTCACCAGTAGAGCGTTTCTTACGAAATAATTACGACAATCAGAAAATTAGATTAAAAGTATTGAGATATTTCCAAGTCTTCCTGCTGAGGATGGATTCGAAAACTTTAGAAAGAATGGAGGAGATTATAGCGATAAAACGATAGAAGTTGTGAGCGGTCCTTCTTCTTCGGTATATGTTGAATGAGCGTGCATTTCCTGCAGGAAAAGAAGATCAAAGTGGAAAGAAGGAGACGAAGTAATTTACCAAGGGCTGATGCAAGCCCGGAAGCAAAGGTTTTAAGAACCATAGGAGGAATACCTTAAAGACCGTACTCCTGTTTAGTGTTAAGCTCAGAGGGAGCAGAAACAACATCTTTAGAAGAAATTAGAAAGCTAGGCCTGAATGAGTTAGAAGGGTGGAGAGGGTGGCATATCACCGGAATCGTCAAGTGTGGAGCTAGATTCAAGAGTTTGAGGGGAGAGTTCAGTTTTAGAAGAAGGTAAAATGTCAATTGCGTAAACGGAAGATACTAGGTAACTAGAGTAAGGAAAGAGGAAGAAGCATGGCTAAAGTTAGCCCTTTTTTTCTTCTCCAAAATGCCGTAAAAGGCGTGAGTAAGAGGAACCAGATATATATATATATATATATAGTATATATATATATATATATATTATTATTATACATATATATATATAGCATATATATATAGCATATATATATATATATATATATATATTATTGCTATATATATATATATTTATGCATATATATATATTATATTATTATTATATATATATATACATATATATATATATATACATATATATATATATATATATATATTATTATTATATATATATATATATATATATATATATATATATATATATATATATATATATATATATATATATATATATTATATATATATATATATATATATATATATTTATATATATATATATATATATATGTATATATATATATATATATATATATTGCTAAAAAAAAAGTAAAAAGTAATTCAGCGGGAAAAGGATGCTTTTAAGAATTTTGTAATTTACTTATGATATGAGTCAAATTACATTGCTCTCTCTCTCTCTCTCTCTCTCTCTCTCTCTCTCTCTCTCTCTCTCTCTCTCTCTCTCTTTTTCCCAATCGCAACTGACCAACGAATGGTAAACAATACATCGTATTCAATACTATTTATGTGATTAACAATCAAATGAAAAATTGATAAAATAGAATTATTAATTGTAATAATTAATTAATGTAAATGTTTAATTAATTAATTAATTAATTAAGATTGAATAATTTAAATTTTTGAAATTATTTTTTATTTACTAGGGAAGCGTTGCTTCTCTTGCTCTTGCTCTTTAATATATATATATATATATATATATATATATATATATATATATATATATATATTTATATATATATATATATATATATATATATATTATATATATATATATATATATATATATATATATATATATATATATATATATATATATATATGAGTGATTTATTTTTAATTTTAAATTTAAATAATATAAATATTGATATTTTATAATAATAAGTGGAGTATGTCATTAAAAATTTTACACATACTGTTACTAACTTTCAAAAAAGTACACACAGATAAACACACACACACCTTCACCTACACACACACCTTCACAACACAAACCTACACACACACAACCCACATTTCATCTACACAATAAAACACACTACAACACCTGTTACCTTTTACTAAAACACGCAAATAAAAAAAAATAATCCAATAAAAACAAATCACTTAAATTAAATTGAATAAAAAAAAAATACAATAAAATATATAAAGAGATTCTATTAATAATAGAACCACAGAATTAATTTTATAATGTTAAATAAACTCTTGAGAATCTTATTGAAGTTTTTGTTGTTTGAGATTACTGAAAGATTATTTTTTTTCAAGATTTTGACGTCACTTTCTCGATGGAAAATGATCTTGTCTCAAATTAAAACCGCAAATTTATAAAACTTTGTCACTTTCACGTATGCTGATGACTTTTAGACTTTTACTAACTTTGTGGTTGTGAAAGAATATATATATATATATATATATATATATATATATAATATATACTATATATATAATATATATATATATATATATATATATATATAAATTATAAATATATATATATATAATAATTATTATATATATATATAATATTATATATATATATATATTATATTAAATATATATATATAATATATATATATATATATCTATAATTTATATATTATATATATATATTTATATATATATATATATATAATATATATATATATATGTATATATAGTAATATATTACCATATATTATATATTATATATAATATATACTATATATATATTATATTAGTATATTAATATATATATATATATATATATATATATATATATATAATAATTTTTATATATATATATATATGATATATAACTAATATAATATATATATATATATATATATCATATATATATATTTATATAGCATATATTTACATATATATACCATACATAACTATATATTATATAAACTACATACTATACAACCATATATACCTCAATAAAGCCGAAGTGCCCCGATGCACGGCGTCTTAAAAGTGCGACAAATTCAAAAGGTAGCTCTCTATCCCAGAATATTACGTGGCGTACAACGTAAGATTGAGCGATAGCGCGTTAAGTCTGGAGGGTAGAAAGTCGAATAGAGAAAGTATGAGACTATGTAGAAAAGAGTTTTGCGCAAGCCATTCTCAATAGAGGAGGTAGGAGGCTGGAGAGTTCAGAAGAGCAGTATCCTTTGTGTGTGTGTGTGTGTGTGTGTGCGTGTGTGTGTGTGTGTGTGTGAAGAAGAGGAGAGAGGAGAGGGAGGAGAGAGGAAGAGAGAGAGAAGAGAGAGAAGAGAGAGAGAGATGTCCATTGTAATAGCGTTAGAATAAAGAATTCGAAAGGAAGAGAGAGACCGGAGAGAATTTGTGAGAACAAGAGAGTTCATAAAACGTAAAGTTCTACACTCCACCTTTTCAAGGAGAGGTGTTTGAGTGAAACCACTCCAGTAGTGCGAGTCATTATTCCACACAGGGGAAGAAGCTCTCTATATAAAGAGTAGCAATTGCAGTGGCGTGAAGATATTCTAATTTCTTCTCAGAACACCCAGCCTCTAATAAGCTTGTTTAAAAAGAGAAATAATTTGATCCTTCCAATTAAGATAATGAGAAAAAGAAACACCTGAGAGAGAGAGAGAGAGAGAGAGAGAGAGAGAGAGAGAGAGAGAGAGAGAGAGAGAGAGAGAGAGAGAGAGAGAGAGAGAGAGAGAGAAAAAATAATGCATTAGAAGAAAATTAAAATGATAGGACCAAATTAATCGGAGGTGAGCAGTGAATAGAATAGCAACGGAATCGTCTAAGGCGGATTAAGAGGGAAAGGTTTGAGCAAAGAGTTCATCTTTAAAAGAAGATAAAAGAGTTGTGTCGTCGTGGCAAGTTACAAGAAGAGGGAAAAAGGAAGAAGAAAAGTTGGAGTTGAGATTTTCTTGTAATATGCCAGAAAGTATGTGAGTAAGAGAAACTTTTTTTTAGTTACTTAAAATAGATAGTGCCACTACCGTGGCTCAATCGGTAGAGCGACAGAGTCGCATGGCAAGGACCCGGGTTCGATCCCTAGTCCGGATCCTAGGTAGAAATTACCTAGAGAAGTTCCCTTCCTAGAATAGGGCTATGCTCGTGAGGTGTGAACTTTTATTAAAAAAAAAATGATTCCGGGATGAAATATGAGTTGAATTGAGTTTCTGAACTATTGAACACGATGTTAATTCCTAAAGGCAGCGGCGTCCGTGCGGCGAATACACGAGAACAAGAAGAGTGAAACCAGTGTTAGTTGAAGGAAAAGAATATGGATTGTGCACCTCTGTGAAAGAGAGAATAGCCTTGGTTATGTGCACTGCACTGCACTGCACTCCACACCTGGAGTAACCCTCCCACAGAAGCAGGGGTCATTCCATGGGAAATCAAAGAAATTAAAGAAGTACGATTGTAAGTCCGACCAGTTTTGCAAGTGGAAATACCCAAAACGTTTCCTCCACGTAGGAGGAAGGAGGAGGAGGAGGAGGAGGAGGAGGGAAGAGAATGGACGAGGAGAAGGAAAAGAAGGGAGGAGAGGAGGAGGAGGAGGAGGAGGAGGAGAGGAGGAGAAGGAGGAGGATGAGGAGGAGGAGGATTCTCCTGCAGAAGACGTGAAGATATAGAAGAGGATACAGAGATAACAGGAGGAGGAACCCAGAGGAGGAAAGAGATTAACAGACTAAGGGCCTCTGGCTGTAAGTTAAAATAAAGTCAGGAATGTTGGGTTCATCTCCAAGACGATCAGGGATGCAAGTAGGGAGATGCATCAACTGCTCAAGTTCATTCTCGATAGAGAAATCGTAAACAAGTTCATCAGCTATATCTTGAGAATTAGAGGAAGACCACATATATTATACTATATAAAGTATAAATATATAATATATATATATTTATATCCAATAATATCTAATATATATAATATATTATATATTATATTATATATTATATATATATTATAATATAATATATATATATATATATGAATATATATATTATCACTGGAATTTTCATTAGAAATTCCAAAATGCAAACCAAAAAAAACAATTCAAAAATTATATTCTCTTAAAAATTTGAATTTTACTGTTATTTCTTTTACCAAAGATAAAAAATAAATAAATAAAATAAATTAATGAAATAAAATTAAATAAAAAATAAAAATAAATAAAAAATGTCAGAAGATTTCATGCAAATTTTTTTTATATTTTTATTCTGAAATTTATATTTTTGCATATCTACTAAGTTTCAGGGATTAAAAATTGAAACTTTATTTGAATAATATATATATAATATATATATAAAATATATATTAAAGGGCCCCAACAATCAACACTAAATATAACTTAATATATAATAAAATCAACCTAAATATACTCACTCCAACCTGAGCAAATTAGTTACTACCGACTAACAACACCACACACATCACCCTCACGAAACAATCCATAAACATATACTATAATTAATAACTCACCTCTACACAAACCAATCACACACCCAACACAACACACCCATCAACTACTACCATACCCTACCAATACTCATATCAACACTAATACTAAATAGAAATACTTAAAAACAATCATAACAACTAATCACATAATAACATATATCATAATCTCACACTATATATATGAACATATAACATACATCTACTTAAACTCAATACAACTCACTACCTACTAACTAGGGATACCAATCCATGAGGATGGTTAACCTCTAAAGCACCATAATAAACACCGCCCCAACCCCGCCAAGATGAATAATAGACTAAGCATATCAAGAATCTCACACTCTCACCCGCGAGTAGATAGATGATAGATACATTAGATAGATAGATAGTAGATAGATAGATAGAATAGATAGATAGTAGATAGATAGTAGTAGATAGATAGATAATTAGATAGATAAGATCCAGATAGATATGACAGTGAACTAGATAGATAAGAATAAATAATAGCATAATAACAATAGAGATAAATAGAATGATAGATAGATAGATGAAGATAGAGAGATAGATAGATAGAATAATAGATAGATAGATAGATAGATAGAAATAGATAGATATAGATTAGATATATGGATAAAATAGAATCTCCTAGAGTAGATAGATAGATAGAATAGATAGATAGATAGATCT